>JAJOZX010000242.1:1302500-1422500 GCA_023014485.1 Bathynomus jamesi | reverse complement strand
TTCTCTGTCCTTTTTGGACATTAAGATAATAAAAAATAATTCCTCTTGAAACTTCCGTTTATCGGAAGCCGACATTCACCAGTCTTACTACGAACTTTTCTTCCTTTATCCCTTTAGGTTTCAAACGAAATTTAATTTCACTCTAAAGTAATCTGAACAGATATTGAAAGCGCTATTAGTTAAACTACACGATGAACTAGATTTCATCCAAAAACTCCTTACCAAGAATAATTTGCCTTCTAGATCGGTGGAGACTACAATAGGCAGAACCCTAAACAGACTAATAAATCCCACAACTAGAGACTAATTACAGTTCCCAAAGATATCGTGTATTTCACTTTGCCTTATATGGGAACCTCAAGTTTAAACATTAGAAACAAACTTTTAAAATTGCTCAAGGAATTCTACCCACAACTATGTATAAAAATTATATTCACCCGTCTAAATCGATTTATCACTTATTTAAATACAAGGATGTTATTCCTACACTTCTTAAGTCATTCATAGTTTACCAATACAAGTGTGACCACTGTATGGGCCATATATAGGTAAAGCAAAAAGACACCGAAAATCCCGTATTTATGAACATCTCTGTAAATCGGTCCGTACAAATTTACCTCTTTGGTTACGTATGAGAGAATTAGGTGGTTTGCATTCACATAACAATAACCACCCAATTTCACAGTTTAGTTTCGCCGTACTTGTTGCCGGAAGCTTTGATCTTAAGTTCAAAATTATGGAATCTCTGTTCATTTATAAATTAAAATCAGACCTCAATTCTCATGAATCATCAATAGATCTGCTATGTTTTAATTAAGGTACTTGTTTATTTTATTTATTTACCTTTCAGTTTTAATGCTTTATTTTCCTAGTTACTTTTTATAATTGTAACTTTATTTTAATTTCATCTTTTTAACTTTGTTTTAATGCTTTTATATTTTCTTTGCTACTTTTTATAATTTTAACTGTTACTTTAAATTGTTATTAAGCAACTCACAATTGCAATTTGTATTTTGTATGTGAATTGGCCTTTTATTGTTTTAGCCCTGAAGATGGAATTAGTGTATTCCGAAACGTTGGTACTGACCAAACCTTGAAGGATGTTTATTTTTTCTCTGGCGTTCCTGTTTATTATATATAGAATATTTCAAAAAAGACGCAACAGTTTAAATTGCTTATATTTCGTAAATGGTTAACATACAGGAGTGATTTTTGTATTAGTTTACAGCGTACAATTGGGAGTTTTTATTTAATGAAAAACATGTTCAAAGTGTGAACCACCGCATCCAAAACCATTTGCAGTCGACGTTGAAAGTTGGCAAGTACTGTGCATAGAATGTCATGAGTGATTGTGCTGACAGCAGATGAAATTTCCTCTTGCAGCTTACTAATTGTGAGAGGATTGTTTCTGTAAACATTATCTTTCAGATATCCCCATAAAATATAATTACACGGGTTGAGATCCGGAGAATGTGGTGGCCAAGACCATCCACAGTCAAAACGTTCAGGGAAGCGATTCGAGATGACGCGATCGTCAAAATATTCATTTAAGGTATTCAAAATTGCATTTGAAGTATGGGGGTCGAGCTCCATTCTGTTGGAAAAGCATTTCCTCGAAATTATTAACCATGCCTTGAAGCAACGGGATAAAGTCTTCTTGAAGGAGGTGATGGTATCGTTCCGATGTCACCGTCTCGTGGAGAAAAATTGGCTCAACAATTCCTTTAGCTGAAACAGCGCACCATACGGTGCATTTTTGGGGGTGTAATGGCGCCTCCATTATTGTGTTGGGATTTTCTGATGCCCATATTCGCATATTTTGCTTATTTACATAACCTTTGAGGTAAAAATGCGCCTCGTCAGTAAACCAGATGTTTTCTAGAACCGCAGGGTTTCTTTCCAAGAATTGCAGAAATGAACCAAAAAAATCATTTCTAACAGCTTTCTCTCGCTCAGTGAGCGTCTAATGCATTTGAAGTTTATACGAAAACATGCCCAGATCTTTCTTTAATATCCTGTTGGTCGATGAACGGGATATTTCCAATTGTTGAGAGAGACGGTTAACAGATTTCTGAAGACTTCGCGTAACTGTCTCCTTTGCACGTTTAACGTTATTCACTGATCTTGCGGTTCTCTTCCTACCCACAACGCCTTTCTTATTGTCGGTTGCAGTAGCCGTATTTTCAAACTTTTGAACCAGCCTATACAGTATATCGTAGATCTGTTCGGACCTTTCCTGCAGTTGAATTTCTTGCAAAAATTACGTTGAACTTGAACTGCACTGCCGGTAGCATAAAACGTTTTCACTATAAACACGTTGTTGTAAAGTATACATCTTCCTAAACACTGACTAATGAAGCGCTACTACACCTTAGGCTACAAGAGTCGTTCGCCTAGCGCCTTACGCTACTAGGCCTAAGCGGTAACAAAACTCCCAGGTGTACGCTGTAAACTGATACAAAAATCATTCCTGTACGTTAACAATATTACGAAATATAAGCAATTCAAACTGTTGCGTCTTTTTTGAATGACCCTGTATATATTTCTTGTTAAGATCTAATAATATCTCCACATTAATAATGCAACAGAAAATCTGGAAAACATTAATATGTTTATCTGTCTATCGTTATTAAATCAATATCTCCACACTGATAATACAAATACATTCTGGAAAACACCATTAATATAATAGGCATCAACCACAAACCAGTAGTGATTTCCTGCTTCATGCAACCGTCACCTTACCGTTTTTACTGACACGCCCATATGTAGTCTCTCCTGGACGGCGACAGCAAGTAACCATGTCAACATCACGGTTTGGCCCATCAACGTCATTTCACAAGCATTAGTATAATATTGTCTGGATTTATAAGTATATATAAATATGTTTACACTAGTAAGTAACTGATTATCAAAATCACATAAGAATAATCTACGGTCAGTTATTCAGATCGAAACTGTTAAAAGTTCTTTGTGTAACAATCGTTAAGCCATTTCCCACTAACTCTCTCTGCCCCTCTACCTCGCTCTCTCTCTCTCTCTCTCTCTCTCTCACTGTCTCAGTATTTTTCTCGCTCAATATCAATACATATACAGGGGTTGGACAGAATAATGGAAACACAACCCCGAAAATGCGAGTTTTCTGATATCATTAATGGCGTTATGTACTTTATTAAATTAAGGTACTTACGTATTATCGGGACTACCAAACTGTTTATTATGTATTTTTGCTCTCGTCATTTTCGTTTAAACTAACGAAAATATCACAACTTAACCTAACCAATCATCAAGGGCGTACAGTTGACCTAACCGGGCACTCAGTTGACCTAACCGGGCATTTTCCGTTTCGTAGGTAGTCCCGATAATACTAGATTAAGACAAAGCACTGGATGTTTTTATCAATTACGACGTTATTCTCTCATCCTTAACTTGCCCGAAATGTGACAGTGAGTGCCCAATACGAAAAGATCAGAAGATATTTAGGTGAAATAACCAATATTAATCTGTTAGGTCAACTGAGTGCCCGGTTAGGTCAACTGAGTGCCAGGTTAGGTCAACTGTACGCCCTTGATGATTGGTTAGGTTAAGTTGTGATATTTTCGTTACATTAAACGAAAATGACGAGAGCAAAAATACATAATAAACAGTTTGGTAGTCCCGATAATACGTAAGTACCAAAATTAATATGTAACTGCATATAATATTGAGAACATCTTCCATTTTAATATGTTCATATTGGTTTTTCATATTCTTTTTCAAGCGCCATATTTTTATTTATTTTAAAAGATACTACTGCCTGTGAAAGTGGCATGATAGTGGGAGCCCGTTTGGTTGGTGTTTCAGTAATAAAAGTATCTCGAGGAACAGTCCTCAAGGTTATGAATACATGCAAAAATAATAAAAAATGAACATGAAATAAGGAATATAGCGAGCGTAAAGCAACACTGGCAGAATGCGAAAGTAGAACCTTATATGATAATTGAGCTGTGAAGAACCAATCAAAGACTGTTGCATCAAAACTTTTTTGTTCAAAATTTAACGATAGTCCGCAAAGACCAGTGTCAGTCATGTTATGGGAACTGTAGTAAAGCCTATTTTAACACCAACCAGTACCAAAGTTCTAATGAATTTGGAGTTGGGGAGAGTACACCACATAAACACAGCATTATTCCCATTAGTTTTTTTTAATTTCTTTCCATGTATTCATAACTATGGAACGGTTCTTCAAGGTGCAGGGACAATCACGGGACTTTTAATATTGAAACACCAACCAAACGGACTCCTACTATCATGCCCCTTTCACAGTCATTAAAATTTTTTCCAAGCACCATATTTTTATTTATTCTTCAAGTACATGAAAAACCAATATGAACATATTAAAATAGAAGATGTTCTCAATATTATATGCAGTTGCATATTAATTTAATAAAGTACATAATGCCATTAATGATACCAGAAAATATAACATCGAAAATGCGTGTTTCCATTATTCTGTCTAACCCCTGTATGTATATATAAATATATAAATAATCATGTAGATTCGTAAGTTAGTAAAGGTTTAAGGCTGCACACGGACTCTACAAACAGCTTTATTAGTATTGTTACATAGTGATTTAATATACACGTGAGTGGGGAAGGGGAATGAGGGAGTGTGGAGGAAGGTTGTGTAATGTCTTTTTTTTTTTCAAATTCACTAGTATATATAAAGATGTATTGCGGTATCTGTTCATATAGACTTGCAGTAATCATACTGGAACCTTATTACTGTATAAGACTAATAAACATGGAGTTCAACGCTGTTCACGATCATATTAATCGTTTACCTTTATGACATAGCGTTATGTAATTTTTGAACGGCCCCTAATTATAATGTAATGTCTATTTTTGCCAAATCTTGACACCTCCCAGATCCACCAGGAACGTTCTGTAACGCTAGACCAGGCACCCCCTAAGATGTTATGTAACACTTCCCCACCCCACACCCCACACCCCACACGTTACAGGAGGGGGGTCAGGTTTTATCAAAAATAGCGTTACGTAATTTTTGAACAGCGCCTTACCTGTATGTCAATGTTAGATGTTATTGGACTCAGTTGTCCCCCCCTCCAGCCCACCTTCCCCCAGTTGCGGTACCTTGACTGTCGCTGCGGCGTTGCCACATGTAATGAGTAGCCTGTGAGGCAAGGAACATTACATATGCGGGCAACTGTACATTAGGGTGGAGCGAAAATGGCCGTTTCATCAACGTTTTCTTAAAAACCAAATGGGTAGTGTGGAAAATGTGCCAAATGGTCTTAAATGAAGGTATGCAAAGTTTGAAACCATTTGGACAAGTCTTTTAGGTACCCCCAGGGCATAGAATTTATGGTTTTTTGGAAAAAATTAGGCGATTTCAATATTTTTTAATTTTTTAAGAAACCCATCCCTCCTTTGCGGTAGTTGTATTACGTTCATTATAATTCCAATCATCAAATAAAATTTACAGAATGGACAATTTTAATTATCTTGAGGTGCCCCCAAGGCGCTCAAAGAACAATTATTTTCCATACAGCTCTTTGCTTATTCTGACTTATATAGTATATATATAGTATATAAAAACTCACCACGAGGAGGTGGCTGTATATCGAGTTCCACCCGTGCCCAGTAGGGCGGAGCGTTTTTACACTTTTTTCGATTTTCGTTTTGTAAGCGCGGAAAAGTGGCTGTTTCACGTCAAAAGTGAGTGTGTAAAATCTCAGAGATCTGCAATAATATCTTCTGCCTCCGCACGCGCGTTGAAAATCCAAAAAATGCGCCAAAATATGCATTTTTTCAATATTTTCTTAGTTTTAATTTTCATCCTACCTTCTTGTAATAGCGAGGAAAAGCATCCTAAAGGTTTATTTTAGACTTGTTTTAAATACTTTTGTCCTGCGATAATATCTTCTGCCACCGCAAACGTACCGAAATACGGAAAAATCCGCATAAATCACGTATTTTGCATATTCAGCCTATACGCTAATAAATTCACTTTGTACGTCATGTGGTACTCCCACATCGTTCTAGAAACTTCCCCACAGCCTGGTATGGTGTGTTGCTCGTCATTGCCACATACGGCAATGAGTCAGTGAGTGATGACTGATGAGTCATGACTCACAACACTCTACCAGGCCTTCTTGCTCTCACTTCCCCGCAGTGTTGTGCTAGCTACGTTTCGGGTAAGATGTGGATTGTGTTGCTCTTGCTGTTAATACAGCTTTGGAATACGACAACACGCATATGTGGACATATACTGCATATTTTAGTGCATAATAATACGTTGGTGTAATATACAAAACTTCTGCAGAATGCAAGAATATTTTACGTTTTAGGAGTAATTTCTTAATGTTTATATTAATTACTGTGTTTTTCACAATGTCAGTACCAGCTCAAGCAACAAGAACTTCTTCAAGTTGCCCTATATTTGGGGCTCCAGCTGATCTAGACAAGAGGTGCCTTCCAACCTATAAGGACGTCATGAAATATTTTCAACAAATAAGGTTGAATCTGGAGACATCGAAGAAAGAGCCTACAGTTGCAGAAATTTCGGGTGTTCTCTCAAAAACTCTCGAAGATTTGTGGAAAACAGCCTCTATTCCTACTGTTTCTCATAACCGTGTCGTTCAAATGATTAAAAATTACCATGAAAAATGTCAAAACCTTCTAAAGTCAATAAAAAGGAAAGAAGCTAGTGACTCATTCAAAATTAAATTACAAACATTTGTCAAATAATTTGTTTTCTGCCTCATTTTCATCAGTGCTTGCAAATGTGAAAATTTTGATAAGTGTTCATGTGAAAACCATCTCAAGGTTCCAGCAATTGAACAAGACTTCCTTAAAGATCAGAGAACAACAAGAAAATTGGCAATAGGCTCTCTTGATGTTTCACAAACTCGTAAAGATCTAGCAACTATTGCTAGAAGACGACAGAGAATGAAACAGTATGAACCAAAACCATCTACCAGTAAAGGACAAGCAACTGAAACACTGTCATCAACATCAAGTGAAACAGAAGGAGCGGATTCTGATTATGAACCGACACAGAGAATCAAATCGATGGAACAATCTCATCATGGAACAATCTCATCATTGGCTATAGCTTGTGACAGAACTGGTGTGTCAGACAGGTCTGCTGCTATAATTGCTTCGGCTGTTCTTGAAGAAGTGGGAATTATAAACGAAAAAGATTTAAGTTCAGTAATAGACAGATGCAAAGTAAGGAGAGCTAGAAAAAAGAGTGAGATCTATCATTCAAAAGAGAGATTACGAAGAAAAAACTATGGAGAGTATCTATTTCGATGGAAGAAAGGACAGAACTGCAGTGCAAGAAAAAGTTGGCAGTAAAGGTTATCAAAAAAATATAACAGAAGAACATGTCACTTTGCTTCAAGAACCAAACTCGCATTGTATTGGGCATGTAACTCCCGCTTCTGGCTCAGCACAGAGTATATCTTCTTCAATTTTGGATTTTTTTCGCTGAAATGAGATTGATACTTCAGAAGTTAAAGCCATTGGATGTGATGTGACAGCAGTTAATACAGGACCAAAAGGAGGAGTGATAAGAAGTATTGAAGAGCACTTTCAGAGAGCACTCCAGTGGCTGATTTGCTTGCTTCACACTAATGAACTTCCCTTGCGGCACATAGTGACTGACATTGATGGTAAAACAACAGGTCCTCATAGTTTTACGGGGCCTATAGGAAAAGAGTTAATTGGTTGTGAAAAGAGACCTGTTGTTGAGTTTGAAGCAGTTGAAGCGAAAGAAATTGTAGTTGACAGAGATGATCTGAGCACAGATCAGAAATATTTGGCAGAAATCTATGATGCTGTGTCAAAAGGTGAATGTACTCCCTCTCTAGCTCAACGGAAACCAGGCAAAATGGCACACTCCAGATGGGTGACAACTGCTAACCGCATACTTCGTCTCTACGTTTCAACTGAAGAATCTTCAGACAACCTTAAGTGTATCGTGGATTATATTATGAAAGTTTATATTCCATGAAATAGTTGATCGTGTTATTCAGAGAAATTCCTATTTTTCTCATCCTGAGAATGTTCTCCTTAGTATGATTCACGATGAAGCAAAACATATCAGAGAATTAGGATGGAGGAGAATCCTTAAAGCAAGAGATTCTGAGTCAGCCGCAGTGAGAGTGCTTAAATTGCCCACGTTGAACTTTCAGTGCAGTGAGTACTACAACATGATTAACTGGCAAATTTGTGAGCTGTCAGAGCCTCCTCTGACAAAAGTTCTATCACGCTCCGACATCCTGAACTATATCTCATCAGGAGATGTACCTGATTTCATCCCACGCTTTCCTTGCCACACCCAAGTGGTTGAACGGCATATAAAGCTGGTAACAGAGGCTTCAGCTGCAGTATGCGGTTCAGAGGCAAGGGATGGATTTATCAGAGCAAGATTAGAATCCAGAAAGAAAATGCCAAGAATGGAAACAAAAAGTGACTACAGTGTGTAACTAGCCTAAGTCCGATAATGGTAGGGTGGT
This sequence comes from Bathynomus jamesi, assembly GCA_023014485.1. NCBI lineage: Eukaryota > Metazoa > Arthropoda > Malacostraca > Isopoda > Cirolanidae > Bathynomus > Bathynomus jamesi. Next base: position 1,413,975 of record JAJOZX010000242.1, on the reverse strand, counting down.
TGGGTCGGGCACGGAGGAACTCGAAATGCAGCCACCTCCACGTGGTGAGTTCTGGGTTATTTTGTCAATATAGTACATTCAATATTGACGAAAAAATAAGCGAGGAGCTGCATGCATATTATATAATAAGTCATCAAAAATAAACCAAGCATATGCAAAGTAAACTACAGTGGTGGACCCAAATTATTTAATTGCTCAAATATATAAACTTCTTAAATTACTAAAATATGATAAAATGAATTGTTAATTGCATTATTTAATACATAATTAACGAATAAACTGTGGTGTAGGGCCGAAGTTGACCATAATAGCATCATTATAAGATGCTATTTATGTAAATTTTCCCATATTTTGGAACGTTTGCGGAGGCAAAAGAAATTATCGCAGGACAAAAATATTTAAAACTAGTCTAAAATAAACCTTTAGGATGCTTTTCGTCGCTATTACAAGAAGGTAGGATGAAAATTAAAACTATAAGAAAATATTGAAAAAATGCATAGTTTGGCGCATTTTTTGGATTTTCAACGCGCGTGCGGAAGCAGAAGATATTATTGCAGAGCTCTGAGATTTTACACACTCACTTTTGACGTGGAAGAGCCACTTTTCCGCGCTACTACAAAACTAAAATCGAGAAAAGGGTAAAAACGCTCTGCCCTAGTGCCCAGCCCAACCACCCAACCTAGCAAGGTACTTCTAATCAGTTATCAACATTGCTAATAAGATGTCACCGAGTTCTGCTATTATATCTTATACTTGGTGTCAAATTTAGGTATTAGTTTCCTTGAGGCAAGTCTGGCCCCAATGAATCCATCTCTAGATTTCACTCCACAAACAGAAGATGATGCCTCAGTTACCAATTTAATTACTCTTTCCACTCTTTGTGTGTGGCAGGGATACTTCTTGATTTCAAGCTTGCCTCGTTCAGTTAATTGTTTTTCTATTTCACTGTCTGTTATTCTCATTGTCAAAGGAGGTTCAGTTACTTCAGTTCTTTGCCAGTTGATCATCTCGGTGTAATCATTGCAGTCAAAATTCAGTTCGGGAATTTTAAAGTGACGAATTTCGCTTTTCTTTTCCTCCCTGGCTTTCATGATTCTCCGCCATCCAAGCTCTCGTACATATTCCCGTTCATCTTGCAGCATTGATAGAAGGATGTTTTGAAGATGAACGAAATATGCGTTTCTTTGAATAACTGGACGAATTATATTCACAGTTTCTTTTTTCAGAGTTTTTGATAGTTGTATGGTTTTGAAAACATTCCTAGCACGTTAGACGACAGATGAATTTGATTTTATCTGAAACCACATCGGTGCGTACACTTTCATTATGAATTCAACAATGGCAATTAGATTCTCTGTTGGATCTTCTGTTGATATATATAAATGGAGTATTCGATTTGGTGTTGTTATATAAACGGAGTATTCGATTTGCTGTTGTTAACCATTGAGAGTGGGACATCTTTCCTGGATTACGGGGAGACAAATCTTCAGGAACATTTCCTGTCGAAACAGCTTTATGAATATCATATAGATATTTTTTGGTCAGAACTTAATACCTCTGAATCGACTGACTGTATCTCTGAATCAATTGGTAAGAATATTTTCAAAGGGAGCTTGTGACAGTCTTGAAGTTGTTTGCCAATTGCACCTGTAAAGCCGCGAGGACCCGTTGTTTTTCCATCCAGTTGTTGAATTAAATGACGCAATGGGAGCTCATTTGCATGTAGTTGGCAAACAAACCATTGTAAAGGTTTTCCAAGTTTTCCTTCAAGTAATGTGCAAACACCGCCCTTGGGCCTTGGTGCCTGTGTTGACGGCTGTTCCATCGCATCCAACTACGGTAATATTTTCAGTCGATATTTTTTTCTCGTCTAGGAACATCAAAATACCTGTAGCTGTGTTTTGTGCTGATTTTGTTGTTGGTGAGAAATGGCCAAGAAATTTTGATTCAAGTTCAACAACATTTTTGTGGTAGAATTTGCAACCTTTCTTTTCCGATATAATTGTTGTATCTTTGCGACCATCGAAATAGATACTTTCGATGGCGGTTTCACTTTCTGTTGCCGCTTTTTGTACTATTTCTCTTTTGCGTTTCCTCTCCCGTCGTATTTTGCTGCGATCTATGACTTTGGATGAATTTTCTTCAGAAATAATGCCAATATCTTGCAAGACAGAGGTTGATATCAAGGCAGCTGCGCGGTCAGACACTCCTGTTCTATCGCACGCCAGAGCTAAGGCAGGTAAAACCGATTTCTGTTCCGTAAGTTTCTGCTCCTTTTTCTGCCTTTTTTGGGGAGGAATATAATTATCATCACATTCATCAGAGGACGTCTCAGTACTTGAGACCGACGTTTCTTCTGATAAATCAACTGCCTCTGATGTACCTTCTGCTAGGCTTCTCAGGCTGCGGGATTTTCTAATTGCCGTTTTTTGTAGCTTTCGTGTTGTTTCAATATCTGCTACTCCGATGAACATTTTTCGCTCTGTTCGTTGATCCATCAAGAAATCCCGTTCTAAAACAGGGACTTTGGAAGCCTTCGTACAAGAGCATCTTTCAAAACACTTGCGCTGGCATGTAGCAATGTCAAATAATTTCTTAGCTTCATTTTTTTATTTTTTTATTTTCTCTTTATAACTTTCATTTCCCCGCCGCCCCTTGAATCCTTTTAATATCGTTCGATACTTCTTGTCGTGTACTTTTAACATCCAAAATACGTTTCTCTAATAGCACTGGGATAGATGCTTTGGAGTAAATATCGATTATTTTCTTTGTAAGATTCTTCGCAATGACGTCTACAGAAGAATCTTTATTTGACGTTTGCTTTAGTCGATACTTTTCCCAGAAGAAACACTTCATCACATCTTCATTTAAGTCGTTACCACTGCCGAAAATAGGGCTCAAGTTTGCTTGCCTCGTACGCGAGGTAGATGGCCTACTTCAGTCGTGCATCTTGAAAGAACAACGAATAGCACCGTCTTCTGTCACTGCCAGGCTAACACTTGCCTGTCAGGCTGTGAGTCAGTGAGAGTGGTCCGTGAGAAAGAGAGAGTGGTGATGTTGATGTATCCATCTATATCTGATGTATCTATCACTACCGCTAAGTAACTACTGAAATATAGTGACTTGTACAAATTCTTGAATATGTATAATACATGACATATTTTAGCATACTTTACCTGAAAATGAACTCCGATTGCAATGATGTTTTACAGTGAATATTTTTACACCAAATGGCACCTTTTCCCAACTACCCAAGTTCGATTTTTGAAAAAAGTGTATTTCGCTCCACCCTACTGTACATACAGACTTATGTATAAATATGTTCCGCAAATATTTATAAATAAAATATATTACGATAATTTATACATTGAATAAACAAACCGTATAACCTTTGGTTAACCTTTGGTTAGCTTCCGCTCAAATTGTTCATTCTGACGAAGGTCAAGCTTTTCACTCCACCTTAGACCTACAGTTTAACGTGGAATCGAACCACGCCCCATCAGCAGCCCAGCGTCTTAACCACTAGGCTACCTAGGGTACCCATTTATCTACCAACCACTTTCTTTATTGTGTGGAAGGATGAACAGCTGGGTTTTGCTGCGCGCCGGCTGCCGTCGGGTCTCGAACCCGGGGCCACTACACCACCGAGGCGCTCGTTGTGCAAAGTAACCTTTTAATTCTTTTTACGTTTGATTTCAACAGAAAAAAAATGGGACGTTAGGAAAGGTTATTTTTTTAATTAAGTTAGGAAATATTAGTTACTCTCATCGCTTAAATTCCTGTAAGCTTGTTTTTAGAACTGATTCTTAGCATTTTGTAGTGTACTCAGGTACCTATTTACTGACCAATCAATTTTTTGGATGGAAGTATGGAAGAATGAACAACTAGGTGAGCTGCGCGCCGTTTACTAACATCAGAAATTGAACCCGGTGCCACCGGATTCGAAATCACCGATGCTAACCACTACAACAGCGATGGCTATATTTAATACATTTTTAAAAATACATCTGAATCTACAACGACACAACTAATGTCGCTACACGTGCGCTCGTGTTGCGATGACCTCTGTGTATTCTATAAATTGTCGCGATGATTTAAGGTAGCCAGAACACACACATATACTATATATATATATATATATATATATATATATATATGGGATGAATTTCACAATTAAAAATGTGATATAAATAAATGTTGCACACCCATAAGAAAACTAAACAGAGATTGTCAGGGTTTCGATACAAGTGTTAGCGAATCTAATGTTTTTTTTAATTAAACTAAATTAGAAGTGAAAATGATCATTCACAAAGTGTCCCTCTAATGGATATCCGTTTTTCAACAGAAGCATCTTCAAATAAAACATTTTTTAAACGCCTATGCAAATAACCGTAGAAAAGAAGTTAATGTACAATATTATATCAAAAGCTAACTTATCCGGGATCTTTTCCGTTTAGTGCCCACCACTAGAATTAAAATTAATTATTACCATCATGTGTGCGTTTTTACGCTGATTTAAAAAATACATATATATTTTTTCGATAAATGAATAATAAAAACGTTACAGCCCTTTAACTTTTGAATTTCGTACATTTAATTAATTATTTGTCTATTCTTCAAAAATTTGACGATAATTTGCGTTGAAAATTGGACGTAGGGTATCGAGCATCTTATTCTTAGTTTGCGCAGATATCTAGGCTATATACATTCGTGACACTTTTAAAGCAGAAAAGGAACAGAATGGAAGACTGGAAAGATCACCTGAAGATCAGGGCCCTCAGCCTCAATTACCAAATGATATTTTCGTTAAAACTAACGAAAATATCACGAATTAACCTAACCAATCGTCAAGGGCGTACAGTTGACCTAACCAGGCATTCAATTTAATTTATTATTATATTTGGTGCTGTAAAGCAAAAAACAAGAATACATGGGGGCCCTGATCTTCAGGTCATCCGACTGGATTGTTACAAAAATAATTACAAACTAACAAAAATATCACAATTTAACCTAACCACTCGTCAAGGGCGTACAGTTGACCTAACCGGGCATTCAATTAACCTAACCGTGCATTCAGTTTACCCAACTGGGCATTCAATTAACCTAACCAGTTGGTCAATTTTAATGTTAACATATGTAGATATATATATCATGTAACCTATTTTGCATTATAAATATCATGTAATCTATTTTACATTTTTATTGCCCTATTATGCAAAATGTTCGCATTTCTCCAAAAAACGAATGTTATTTTCATATTCAAAGGGTCAAATGCACTACTGGTGTTATTTTCAAAAGAATTTGGTGGTGGGCTCAAACGGAAAAGACCCCTTCTCCGAAATGCCAACTTTATTATGGAAAGAATTGTGAGATTTTTCGTATCGAATGTTATTATAAAACCAAACGTAATCAATCTTATATTCCATTTTTAAGGATTGAAATTGATGTTTTGTGTGTGTTTTATAAATAAAAGTGCAGTGACCCCAATTACTTCACGTTATTTCGAGCACAGCTTTTTTGGATCACCTGAAGATCAGGGCCTCCAGCCTTCTTTAGTTAGCATTATAAGGCTAAGTAACGAAAATATCACGACTTAACTTAACCAATCGTCAAGGGCGTACAGCTGACCTAATGATTGGTTGGGTTAAGTCGTGATATTCTCGTTAGTTAGCCTTATAAAGCTAACTAACGAAGGTTGGGGGCCCTGATTTTCAGGTGATCCGCTTTTTTTTAGGATGTTTAAGCCAACGGCAATTCTTTTATTCATCAAAACGCAGTTCCAGTCGTAAAAGTTTTGGAATTGATATTAGAGTTGTTTCTGTAATTAATGTTAGAGAAACTATCAATTTCGAGGTAACATTCCAGATTATACAAACTTTTTTATATCTTCATTTGGCATAGTAATTGTTGTATGGAACCACAGTAATTGTAAGATTTCTTTGAGCAAGTGTAGTTTACGTCCCCCTGTGGTGCCTAGTGTAGTTTACGTTCCCCTACACCCCCTAAAGATCCTAGTGTAGTTTACGTTCACCAACTTTGACCTAGTATAGTTTGTGTCCCCTTTTGCGTCAGGGGGACGTAAACTAGACTTGCTCCGATTTCTGTTGAAGGAATTCTTGTTTTCATACTTTATTTGAAAAAAAAAAAATATATATATACGTATATTTAGTGGACACAGAGGTGAGTTATCCAGTTACCCATCCAACAGTATTTTAATGTGCATCACTTAGCTTTAAAATAAATATCTGAAAGGAAATGTAACTGTTTCAGAGATTTGGATCGAGATTAGCTCTTTCATTGCTCTTTCATTAAACTAAATTGGAAGCGACTAAAATTTGGAAAAGAATATTCTGACGAAGTAGTGACCCGTAGAAATCAGGATTTAGATAACGTAGCTTAAGTAAAAATGGTGAAAGGTTTGTACCCATTTTTGAAATTCAGTCACTAAAGGCACATGAGTAGTATAGCCGCTAAAGGGGAGAGTGCAGGAATGTTGCAAGTGATTACGTAATGTTGCAAAGGGGGTGGGGGTGTTGCGAATGGGGGGTGGGTGTTGCAAAAAAAATAAAAAATAAATAAATAAATAACCAAAAAAAAAATATCCCCAAAGGGCCCTTTGTTGCCAACAGGGGTTGCAAGGGGCATGCAACTTGGAGGCGGAGTTCTCCCCCAAGCTATTCCCCCCAAAGGGCAGAAAGGAGAGAAAGGAGAGAGGTGTTCCCCTGGCAGGAGCCAAGTGCATATTAAGACTTCAGCCGAGTAGGCGTTGTTTTATAGGCTCCTAATCAGCCAGTTGGCTGAATCAGTCAGTTGGCTGAGCCAAGGGGGGGAGGGGTACACCTGAAGGAGAGAGAGAGAGAGAGTAGTTGCCTTTGATTGCAAGGCATGCAACTTGGAGGCGGAGTTCTCCCCCAAGCTATTTTCGTTTACCTAACCTAAGAGGCCTCTAAGGGGTTTTCCCAAAGGGCCAGAAAGAGAAGGACCAGAGGTCCTTGCTCGGCTGGGAGCCGAGCTTGAATGATTCCGTCATCAGCTTCTCGGTCTTTTATAAACCTCTAATCAGCCATGTTGCCAGATAGCGCCATGTATTCAGTTGCTGAGTTGCCAGATAGCGCCATGTATTCCAGATAGCAAAAACCATATATTAATCATCCATTTAAATAGTGTACCACAATATATATTTATATGGCGGTAGTTAATCGATGAATCCAATTAAATTCTGTTTATAAATAAATAATTTTTACACACTTAATTTTTATTATAAATATTTAAGTCACGAATAACGAAACGAAATGAAAATTTACGAAACAATTCGAAACACACGCTCCTCATTCCCCAAAATCCCCCCACCCATCTGTACTTGTATATATAATAAACTAATGAATCACTCGTGCTCACAAACCATATAAAATACCACAATATATTTATATAGTTAATCAATTGGAAGATTCAACCATATAAAATACCACAATATATTTATATAGTTAATCAATTGGAAGATTCATTTAAAGTTGAAATTAGCCAAAACACAATCCGCTATAACGGGGTCGGACGACTAATGACATCTTTATATTTTCGAAGAACACCTGCTGGTTGAGAGACCTTCCTTCCAGTCCGCTCTTGATAAGTCTCCCTTCACTCCAAATGAAAAGAAAATTTATGGAAAAAATCAAAACACACGATTGTCATTGCCCAAACCCATCTGTGGATATACATATACATATATATATATATATATATATATATATATATATATATATATAATAAACGAATAAACAACTCGTGCACACACACACACACACACACACACACACACGCACGCACACGAGGAAAGGCAGATACTAGGTCAATTCGAATCGTGTCCCTAGAGACCTTTTTGGACGAGGGTTAATCCTTCTTCAAACTATTCGAGCAAAAAACACCGCTCACTCCGTTTCTTATTATCATCATTATTATTATTTCTACAATGAAAATATTTTATATTTACGCGTAACTTAGACCCACAGTTTAATGTGGAAACCGAACGCTCTTTTAAAAATATAATTAGAGGAACTTTCACGAGTGATTGGTTATTTATTCAATATAAGAAGTTAAGCATTAAGCATTGTTTTTCCTTTCACGAGGAAAGGATTTCTGCAAGTGTCTATAATTCGATTTTATATATATATATGGAGGGTCGTTGCTTACTCTTCCACATTTCAACATAACAGGATTATTGAACCGGATTTAAAATAACAGGTTCATTTGATCCGAAAGGTATATTATTATTATTATCATTATTATTATTGTGCATTTTTCAAAATTAACACAGATTTTTGTCAGAGGAAGATATGGGGAAACAAATCAAAACACAAGAACGTACCTCTCATTCCTCCAAACCCCAAACCACGCGCACGAGGAAAGGCAGAAACTAGGTTAATTCGAATCGTCTCCCAAGAGGATTTTTCATCCCATAATTTTACCTTTCCTGCAGTCACATCGACCAAAAACTCTCTTGACTCCCTTTCTTAGCGAATTGTGAAAAATTACTAATAACTTTTAAGTAAAAATAAAAAACCGAATTTTGGAAATCATACAATGTTTTGCATTGTATAAAAAACATTGCAACTGCTTGGGAGGATGTTACTGCGAAGTGTATGAAAGGCATTTGGAAGAAGTGCCTAAAACGATCTAGCTCGAATTGTAACAACGGATAAAGTTTTCACTCCACCTTAGGCCCACAGTTTAATGTGGAAACCGAATGCTCTTTTAAAAATATAATTAGAGGAACTTTCACGAGTGAGTGGTTAATTATTCAATATAAGAAGTTAAACATTAAGCATTGTTTTTCCTTTCACGAGGAAAGGATTTCTGTAAGTGTCCATAATTCGATTTTATATATATACATATATATATATATATATATATATATATAGGGTAGTACAAATTACAGTAGTACTAATAATAATCAAATCTTTCAAAATCGGCGAAAAGAAGTTAGAGTTATAATTTCAATAAAGAACAGAGTTAAAATAAATCAGATGATTGAGCGCGAAAGCTGAACCGTGCATCCTTTGCATTAATAATGTTAATGAAGTCGCCACAAAGTAAACATTTAATTTGGTTTTGTGCATATAGCTATTTAGTTTATAGATATAGACTAAATTCATATCGCATTAACTATTTGATAGAGCATTTATACATAAATACAAGTTTAGAAGCTTTATCAACTCCTAATTTATTTCTTAATTTGGACGAGGAGCTCGACAATCTGCGTCAACTCAAAACACACGTGCCTGCACTGAAACCTTTGAAAGGGGTGGGCGTTCACAGAGGAATTTTTGCTGGAACTTCCTCTCTCTCTCTCTCTCTCGTCTCCCTTCACTCCAAATCTTAACTTTCACACACACACACACACACACACACACACACACACACACACGCCTGTATATATTACGAAAATCAGGAAAAATGCAAAACGTATATTATTTTATATGAAACTAAACGTATATTAATTTAAAACAAATGAATTTTCTCCTTTTAAGAGAATCATTTATTATAAGAAATTAATTGCTCAATATAAGAAATTAATCAATAAACGTACGCGAAACACACGTGTTTCCCCGAGATATTTTGAGGTAGGACGCGAACCTACATTCGTCAAAAAATTAGCCCAGACGAAATACACACAAATCTTTCAACTTACCTTATATATATATATATATATATATATATATATATATATATATATAGAAAGAGCCATATTAGCTGCGTCTATTTAATTTTGTCATTCCTTATATATATATAAATGGACTTTCACCGAATTAAAACAAATCACTAACCTGAAGGAGAGAGAGAGAGAGAGAGAGAGAGAGTAGTTGAAACAACATTAAATTCGGTTAATAATTGTCTTTTATTCATACACAGTTAAAAACAGTACAATATATTGATTTGCCATTCAAATTACGTTTTGACAATTTCCAGTTCCGAGAAAAAGATTCTCAAAGCCATTTCTCTCTTTGTGCATATATATTATTAAAAATGTTAATTGTTCTAAGACTATTTATAAAAGAAAATGGGATTTTGGCACAACTTGCATAATTATGTATTCTACAACTTGCTTATTGTAATTTTAAATATGTTATGAACGTTATACGCGTCACTATTAAATGTCATTTATATTTTTTTTACTTTCGATTTGATTTGGATTATGTGTTTCTGCTTTGTAATTTTAATTTTTATTATTGAACAGTTTTAATTTTGTACTTTAGATCTAGCTCTCCACGTTTATATATTTTTGTCATTTATACATTTTTAGTTTTATTTAGCAGGCATTGAAATGCGATAGAGTCCCCCGAAACAGCGGATGCTGCCAAATATAATAACTTTTCTGCGCTACGTCATCGTCTAATCCTAAATATAAAGTTTAATACAGTTCTTAGTACCTCTGTCATTCAATTATTAATCTTATATGTTATAATGTTTCAGAACATTCATATGATCCCTTTCCAGATAGAATCCTAGTCCAAACGTATTTGGTTTTAGAATTTGTAAATCTTAAAAAGATGTAGGAAAACAAGAAATACAAAGGAGAATATGAATTCCTAACTGATGCATTTACATGCACAAATATATGTAATAATAATAATAATAATAATATCGTTAACAATAGGCATATATACTATTCAAGTACTATGGGTCATAGGTACCAGGTACTCTGAGACACTGTCATCAAATGAATTAGCCACAGCCTACTAACGGGGCCTACCTACCAAAACCCCACCAAAGGCGTCTCAGAGTCTAGCATCAGACTTTTTAAATCACAAAGTGTATGGAACTACATTTGCAAGCAAGTTAGAGGCCTTAGTGACAGAATGGGTTATCTGCTACCATCAAAGTAGCGTATTTGCCTACAGTTAAACCGCGTCAGAGTAGATAGCTGATTGAGCTCAGTTTTGGTAGGTTAACCCAGATTTTTTCTGTATGCTCTATCCAGTATTTGAATGCAGCCTCAAAATAACTGTATCTGCGCTTATTTAGCTATTTGTTAATTGTAGTCAAACAGCAGTGAACATTCCTCAAACAGTAGGCTGTGGGCCTGGCAAGATTGTTGAAGCCAGAAAGCTATCCATAATTAGTGATTGAACCATTCTTCTTATTTGAGCATACAAATCAGCTCCAGTGAATATTCTTATGACTCATTTTTAATATAAAATATTGTTTCAGGCACTGTCTCTACAGTTTTCAAATCCCAAGTGCCATATTAGGTAAGAAAGAGCAGGAGTTTGGAACAGACTTAATAAAAATAAGTTTAACAGTTTCAGTCACAGTGGAGCTTAATGTTTCATTAGAAATAATAATAATATATCGTACTAAAAGACAATTTTTCTACAAATGTTTCTACATGTTTAATATATACTGTATTTAGTTTGTTGTCAAGAAAGGAACCCAAAATGCTTGTAATATAAGTTACTCATTACTATTGCTTCAGGTAGCTATTATTATTATTATAGATTTTGGGCATGTGTGTGTGTGTGTGTTTTTTTCACACATTAGGATCATCGTTCTTTACAATTTTCTAGTTCATGTAAACATTGTTTGAAAACTATAAGTATATTTATTACTTTTGATATGTTCCACATACTCTTTAGTTTTAGACTTAAGGTTTTATCCAAAACAAAATGTTTGTTATTCTGTTAAAATGATTACAAAGTTAAATTTTCTTCAAAATTCAGCATGGTTAAGCAAACTTAAATGAAATTTTTAGCCAACATCTGATTAGTTCACTATATACGTACCTTAAATTTGTATTTGTGGCATCTAAAGTAATTAATTTTAAATTCATTACATTTTTCAAGAGCCTATGAATGACAATTTAAGGTACGTATAAGTGAACTAATCAGATGTTATGTAGACAATAAATAATTGTAGGTCTTGAATTTATGATAATTGTTGTAGGACTTTTATAGGTGCCTGTCAGTAGCACAATTTAAATACCTCACCACTTTGCTACTATGTACTTATTTTTCAGGTTTTCTATATATATATATATATATATATATATATATATATAATGAGGAAATTGAAAACTTTTAGCATTTCTCTTAATTTAATTGCTGACAACTAGAAAAAAGAAAGAATTCATAGTTTAACCATAAACTAAATAAAATAAACATTTAATTTGGTTTTGTGCATATAGCTATTTAGTTTATAGATATAGACTAAATTTATTTCGAAAATATATATCTTATGTTATGCAAATTTGTTGAATTGTACTTTTTTTTCTTTTTTTTAATAAAATATATTTCCTGTTTTGGCTATAATGTACTTTTTTCATAAAATATTTTTCCTGGTTGGGCTATTTTTCACTACTCTGCGATTTAATTAGCTGGCTGGGTTTTGTTCTGGCTATTTTTCAAACTGGATTCAGTTTAGTGGTGCTTGTGATAGAATTATGATGTGCCAATCGTGTGATTTTGATCTAGTTGTCATGTGTCCTAGATGAAGGCAAAGGATTGGATGTTTTTATCAATTACGGCATTATTCTCTCATCCTTAACTTGCCCAAAATGTGACAGTGAGTGCTTAACACGAAAAGATCAGAAGATATTTAGGTGAAATAACCAATATCAGCCTGGTTAGGCTAATTGAAGACCTGGTTAGGCTAATTGATGGCATGGCTAGGTTAATTAAAGACATGATTAGGTTAATTGAAGACCTGTTTGAGTCAATAAAACATGATATCTGATGTTCCAAACGGATTTGAAGCACACAAGTTGATAAATATATCGCTCGGTAAAATTGCATCCAGACGTTCCAGAAGAGTTGGTGCATCTTTGCATAAATCACCCGTTGCTGATTGCTGTAGAAGGGGACAATGGAAAGAGTGCGCTCGGAGCCAATGGCTTTTTTGGTTTTTAAAAAAAAATTGGTTTTTACCAGCCTTGGCCACGACCAACATGCATAACTTTACACTTTTCCACATTAAATTTCATCACCCATCTATCTGCCCAAGCATCTACTTCATCAATAGTCTTTTACTTTCTCATGACAACTGTTAAAGATCTTACGCTTTGGCCCAATTTTGTATCATCTGAAAATATTGAGGTTTTACTATTTATATCCCCATTCTATGTCGTTAATATAAACACTAAAAAGTAGATATCGAAGTACTGGCTTATCTTCAAACTTAATATGTAAGAGCAAATTGGCTATTCTCTCAACTAGTTAGCTCTTTTCACAGCCCTCTGGGCCCAGCACAGAGCTCTCATGTCACACACACATATATATATATATATATATATATATATATATATATATATTTTACTTTTTCATACACTGAACATTGTTATAACGTTTAAACTTAAGAAATAGGGCCTAAACATGTTTTATTGGCTCAAACAGGTCTTCAATTAACCTAATCATGTCTTTAATTAACCTAGCCATGCCATCAATTAGCCTAACCAGGTCTTCAATTAGCCTAACCAGGCTGATATTGGTTATTTCACCTAAATATCTTCTGATCTTTTCGTGTTAAGCACTCACTGTCACATTTTGGGCAAGTTAAGGATGAGAGAATAATGCCGTAATTGATAAAAACATCCAATCCTTTGCCTTCATCTAGGACACATGACAACTAGATCAAAATCACACGATTGGCACATCATAATTCTATCACAAGCACCACTAAACTGAATCCAGTTTGAAAAATAGCCAGAACAAAACCCAGCCAGCTAATTAAATCGCAGAGTAGTGAAAAATAGCCCAACCAGGAAAAATATTTTATGAAAAAAATACATTATAGCCAAAACAGGAAATATATTTTATTAAAAAAAAAAAAAAAAAAAGTATAATTCAACAAATTTGCATAACATAAGATATATATTTTCGAAATAAATTTAGTCTATATCTATAAACTAAATAGCTATATGCACAAAACCAAATTAAATGTTTATTTTATTTAGTTTATGGTTAAACTATTGAATTCTTTCTTTTTTCTAGTTGTCAGCAATTAAATTAAGAGAAGTGCTAAAAGTTTTCAATTTCCTCAATTATATATATATATATATATATATATAGAAAACCTGAAAAATAAGTACATAGTAGCAAAGTGGTGAGGTATTTAAATTGTGCTGCTGACAGGCACCTATAAAAGTCCTACAACAATTATCATAAATTCAGGACCTACAATTATTTATTGTCTACATAACATCTGATTAGTTCACTTATACGTACCTTAAATTGTCATTCATAGGCTCTTGAAAAATGTAATGAATTTAAAATTAATTACTTTAGATGCCACAAATACAAATTTAAGGTACGTATATAGTGAACTAATCAGATGTTGGCTAAAAATTTCATTTAAGTTTGCTTAACCATGCTGAATTTTGAAGAAAATTTAACTTTGTAATCATTTTAACAGAATAACAAACATTTTGTTTTGGATAAAACCTTAAGTCTAAAACTAAAGAGTATGTGGAACATATCAAAAGTAATAAATATACTTATAGTTTTCATACAATGTTTACATGAACTAGAAAATTGTAAAGAACGATGATCCTAATGTGTGAAAAAACACACACACACACACACACATGCCCAAAATCTATAATAATAATAATAGCTACCTGAAGCAATAGTAATGAGTAACTTATATTACAAGCATTTTGGGTTCCTTTCTTGACAACAAACTAAATACAGTATATATTAAACATGTAGAAACATTTGTAGAAAAAATTGTCTTTTAGTACGATATATTATTATTATTTCTAATGAAACATTAAGCTCCACTGTGACTGAAAGGGTTAAACTTATTTTTATTAAGTCTGTTCCAAACTCCTGCTCTTTCTTACCTAATATGGCACTTGGGATTTGAAAACTGTAGAGACAGTGCCTGAAACAATATTTTCTATTAAAAATGAGTCATAAGAATATTCACTGGAACTGATTTGTATGCTCAAATAAGAAGAATGGTTCAATCACTAATTATGGATAGCTTTCTGGCTTCAACAATCTTGCCAGGCCCACAGCCTACTGTTTGAGGAATGTTCACTGCTGTTTAACTACAATTAACAAATAGCTAAATAAGCGCAGATACAGTTATTTTGAGGCTGCATTCAAATACTGGATAGAGCATACAGAAAAAATCTGGGTTAACCTACCAAAACTGAGCTCAATCAGCTATCTACTCTGACGCGGTTTAACTGTAGGCAAATACGCTACTTTGATGGTAGCAGATAACCCATTCTGTCACTAAGGCCTCTAACTTGCTTGCAAATGTAGTTCCATACACTTTGTGATTTAAAAAGTCTGATGCTAGACTCTGAGACGCCTTTGGTGGGGTTTTGGTAGATAGGCCCCGTTAGTAGGCTGTGGCTAATTCATTTGATGACAGTGTCTCAGAGTACCTGGTACATATGACCCATAGTACCAGAATAGAATATATGCCTATTGTTAACGATATTATTATTATTATTATTATTACGTATATTTGTGCATGTAAATGCATCAGTTAGGAATTCATATTCTCCTTTGTATTTCTTGTTTTCCTACATCTTTTTAAGATTTACAAATTCTAAAACCAAATACGTTTGGACTAGGATTCTATCTGGAAAGGGATCATATGAATGTTCTGAAACATTATAACATATAAGATTAATAATTGAATGAAAGAGGTACTAAGAACTGTATTAAACTTTATATTTAGGATAAAGACGATGACGTAGCGCAGAAAAGTTATTATATTTGGCAGCATCCGCTGTTTCGGGGGACTCTATCGCATTTCAATGCCTGCTAAATAAAAGCTAAAAATGTATAAATGACAAAAATATATAAAGGTGGAGAGCTAGATCTAAAGTACAAAATTAAAACTGTTCAATAATAAAAATTTAAATTACAAAGCAGAAACACATAATCCAAAATCAAATCGAAAGTAAAAAAAATATAAATGACATTTAATACTGATGCGTATAACGTTCATAACATATTTAAAATTACAATAAGCAAGTTGTGGAATACATAATTATGCAAGTTGTGCCAAAATCCCATTTTCTTTTATAAATAGTCTTAGAACAATTAACATTTTTAATAATATATATGCACAAAGAGAGAAATAGCTTTGAGAATCTTTTTCTCGGAACTGGAAATTGTCAAAACGTAATTTGAATGGCAAATCAATATATTGTACTGTTTTTAACTGTGCATGAATAAAAGACAATTATTAACCAAATTTAATGTTTCAACTACTCTCTCTCTCTCTCTCTCGCGTCCTACCTAAAAAGATCTCGGGAAAACACGTGTGTTCCGCGTACGTTTATTGATTAATTTCTTATATTGAGCAATTAATTTCTTATAATAAATGATTCTCTTAAAAGGAGAAAATTCATTAGTTTTAAAATAATGTACGTTTAGTTTCATTTAAAATAATATACGTTTGGCATTTTTACTGATTTTCATAATATATATAGGCGTATGTGTGTGTGTGGTTTGTGTGTGTGTGTGTGTGTGTGTGTGTGTGTGAAAGTTAAGATTTGGAGTGAAGGGAGACGAGAGAGGAGAGAGAGAGGAAGTTCCAGCAAAAATTCCTCTGTGAACGCCCACACCTTTCAAAGGTTTCAGTGCAGGCACGTGTGTTTTGAGTTGACGCAGATTGTCGGGCTCCTCGTCCAAATTAAGAAATAAATTAGGAGTTGATAAAGCTTCTGAACTTGTGTTTATGTATAAATGCTCTATCAAATAGTTAATGCGATATAAATTTAGTCTATATCTATAAACTAAATAGCTATATGCACAAGACCAAATTAAATGTTTACTTTATGGCGACTTCATTAACATTATTAATGCAAAGGGTGCACGGTTCAGCTTTCGCGCTCAGTCATCTGATTTATTTTAACTCTGTTCTTTATTGAAATTATAACTCCAAATCTTTCAAATCGGCGAAAAGAAGTTAATTGTTATTAGTACTACTGTAATTTGTACTACCTATATATATATATATATATATATAAATCGAATTATGGACACTTACAGAAATCCTTTCCTCGTGAAAGGAAAAACAATGCTTAATGATTAACTTCTTATATTGAATAATTAACCACTCACTCGTGAAAGTTCCTCTAATTATATTTTTAAAAGAGCATTCGGTTTCCACATTAAACTGTGGGCCTAAGGTGGAGTGAAAACTTTATCCGTTGTTACAATTCGAGCTAGATCGTTTTAGGCACTTCTTCCAAATGCCTTTCATACACTTCGCAGTAACATCCTCCCAAGCAGTTGCAATGTTTTTTATACAATGCAAAACATTGTATGATTTCCAAAAATCGGTTTTTTATTTTTACTTAAAAGTTATTAGTAATTTTTCACAATTCGCTAAGAAAGGGAGTCAAGAGAGTTTTTGGTCGATGTGACTGCAGGAAAGGTAAAATTATGGGATGAAAAATCCTCTTGGGAGACGATTCGAATTGACCTAGTTTCTGCCTTTCCTCGTGCGCGTGGTTTGGGGTTTGGAGGAATGAGGGGGACGTTCGTGTGTTTTGATTTGTTTCCCCATATCTTCCTCTGACAAAAATCTGTGTGTTAATTTTGAAAAATGCACCATAATAATAATGATAATAATAATAATATACCTTTCGGATCAAATGAACCTGTTATTTTAAATCCGGTTCAATAATCCTGTTATGTTGAAATGTGGAAGAGTAAGCAACGACCCTCCATATATATATATAAAATCGAATTATAGACACTTGCAGAAATCCTTTCCTCGTGAAAGGAAAAACAATGCTTAATGCTTAACTTCTTATATTGAATAAATAACCACTCACTCGTGAAAGTTCCTCTAATTATATTTTTAAAAGAGCGTTCGGTTTCCACATTAAACTGTGGGTCTAAGTTACGCGTAAATATAAAATATTTTCATTGTAGAAATAATAATAATGATGATAATAAGAAACGGAGTAAGCGGTGATTTTTGCTCGAATAGTTTGAAGAAGGATTAACCCTCGTCCAAAAAGGTCTCTAGGGAGACGATTCGAATTGACCTAGTATCTGCCTTTCCTCGTGTGCGTGCGTGTGTGTGTGTGTGTGTGTGTGTGCACGAGTTGTTTATTCGTTTATTATATATATATATATAATATATCCACAGATGGGTTTGGGGAATGACAATCGTGTGTTTTGATTTTTTCCGTAAATTTTCTTTTCATTTGAAGTGAAGGGAGACTTATCAAGAGCGGACTGGAAGGAAGGTCTCTCAACCAGCAGGTGTTCTTCGAAAATATAAAGATGTCATTAGTCGTCCGACCCCGTTATAGCGGATTGTGTTTTGGCTAATTTCAACTTTAAATGAATCTTCCAATTGATTAACTATATAAATATATTGTGGTATTTTATATGGTTGAATCTTCCAATTGATTAACTATATAAATATATTGTGGTATTTTATATGGTTTGTGAGCACGAGTGATTCATTAGTTTATTATATATACAAGTACAGATGGGTGGGGGGATTTTGGGGAATGAGGAGCGTGTGTTTCGAATTGTTTCGTAAATTTTCATTTCGTTTCGTTATTCGTGACTTAAATATTTATAATAAAAATTAAGTGTGTAAAAATTATTTATTTAATAAACAGAATTTAATTGGATTCATCAATTAACTACCGTCATATAAATATATATTGTGGTACACTATTTAAATGGATGATTAATATATGATTTTTGCTATCTGGAATACATGGCGCTATCTGGCAACTCAGCAACTGAATACATGGCGCTATCTGGCAACATGGCTGATTAGAGGTTTATAAAAGACCGAGAAGCTGATGACGGAATCATTCAAGCTCGGCTCCCAGCCGAGCAAGGACCTCTGGTCCTTCTCTTTCTGGCCCTTTGGGAAAACCCCTTAGAGGCCTCTTAGGTTAGGTAAACGAAAATAGCTTGGGGGAGAACTCCGCCTCCAAGTTGCATGCCTTGCAATCAAAGGCAACTACTCTCTCTCTCTCTCTCTCCTTCAGGTGTACCCCTCCCCCCCTTGGCTCAGCCAACTGACTGATTCAGCCAACTGGCTGATTAGGAGCCTATAAAACAACGCCTACTCGGCTGAAGTCTTAATATGCACCAGGCTCCTGCCAGGTGAACACCTCTCCTCCTTTCTCTCCTCCTTTCTCTCCTTTCTGGCCCTTTGGGTGGAATAGCTTTGGGGAGAACTCCGCCTCCAAGTTGCATGCCTCTTGCAACCCCGGTTGGCAACAAAGGGCCCTTTGAGGGTATTTTTTTATTTTTTTATTTTTTTTATTTTTTTATTTTATTATTTTTTTTTTGCAACACCCCCACCCCCCTTTGCAACATTACGTAATCACTTGCAACATTCCTGCACTCTCCCCTTTTGCGGCTATACTACTCACATGACCTAAATACATTTCCCCACATATACTGCATTTTATAATAAAATCTCATTTTTTGCTAACGATAATTAAGTTAATTTAAATACAAATTTGGAACGTAAGTGGGGAGCTTCATTTGTCCACTTACCAAAATCAGAGAATTTTGTTAGAAAATGTACGCGGTCAAAATTCTTCGCTTTCCAAAGTGACTGAAAGTGATGCTTGAGGTTGAATTATTTATAATAAAAACAGAGGATGGTCAGGCTTGAAAAGTAAAACATTAAACTTCAGTCACTCTAGTTCTGATCACCGCGTAGCATATAGGGTGGCCATTTAAAAAGGAGGACACTGCGTATGTGGCCGTACGTTAACATATATATATATGTTAACGTACGGCCACATACGCAGTGTCCTCCTTTTTGGGGATCTTTTCCATTTGGCGGCAGGCGGTTTTTTTAACCAAATTTTCACCGGTAATACTTTTTTGTGTGCTAAATACGAATCTAACATTCTTTTTTGAGAAATGAAAGGAAAATATCGAAAAAAATTTTTAAATACGAACACTTTATACCGCGCACGAACTATTTACACTGCGAAATTCTATATATTTTTGCAATAACATAATTATAATTTTGTATTATAATATAATAATTTATTAATTTATATTATATTAATTATTTTATGAATATTAATTATTTGTTTATATAAATTTATCCGAATTTAACATCATCCCAAGGAAGAAATTATGTAAGAAAAAACACCAAATGCAAATAAAAGAAGTCGGGAAGTCTGTAAGCTGGACCTGCCATAAAAAGATGTGCAACACGAAATTACCCGTAAGAAAAAACACGTGGCTAGAGGGAAGTAGGATTTCTCTAAGAACAATTATAATATTCATTTACTCCTGGTCACAAGAATATACAAGTATGAAGTACTGCGAGAAAGAGCTTGAGATATCCCACACTACGGCAGTTGATTTCAATAATTATTTAAGAGAGGTAAGATCTACATAATATAACAATTATAACCTAACCTAACCTAACCTAACCTAACTTAACCTAATCTAACTTAATGTAATCGGCTCTGTTTCAGATATGCGCTGCGTCTTTACTCGCTACCCCTGCAGTCATGGCCGTAACTACCTATGAGGTCACCGAGGTCCGGACCTCGGTAATTATTTCCTTAAAAAAAAAAAAGAGACTGAAACGTTCTCCGTGTATGAAACGCATATTACCGCTTTTCTTTTGAAAAGAGGGGGCGTCGAGCGTTTTGTGTTTTGTGTTTAGTGTATAGCTTGGGTTGTGTTTGTAGATGTCATTTTGGTCTGAATTTTGCTCGTCCCGCCGCGCTCGAAAAAAATCTGGACCTCACTAATTTCTAAACCCTAGTTACGGCCCTGCCTGCAGTTATCGGTGGGCCAGGACTAACTGTAGAAATAGATGAAACCTGCTACAGTAAGCGGAAGTATGACAGGGGAAGAATGCTTCCGGCACAATGGGTATTCGGTGGAGTATGCAGGGAGACCAAAGAAGTATTCCTGTATGCCGTCCCTAGAAGAGATGAAAAAACGCTGTTGTCCTGCATTAAAGCCAACATCCGCCCAAGGACTACTATTATTAGTGACAAGTGGAAAGCCTACCAGAACATAGGAAAACTAGAAGGCTACAATTATTTGCATGAAACAGTGAATCATTCAGAAAATTTCGTCGATCCAAACAGTGGTGCACATACCCAAGGTATTGAAAGCATGTGGCATATCATGAAACACCGGAATAAAAGACATTGTGGTACACACCATCAGATGGTAGACTCGTACTTATGCGAATTTATTTGGCGGAAGCGTAATGAAAACGAAGATATATTTAGAAAAATATTAAAGGCTATAGCTGATTTCAAATAAATATTTCCCTTTCGTACGCCGTATAAAGTAGTTCGTATTTAAAATCTTTTTTTTCGATATTTTCCTTTCATTTCTCTCAAAAAAGAATGTTAGCTGATTTCAAATAAATATTTCCCTTTCGTACGCCGTATAAAGTAGTTCGTATTTAAAATCTTTTTTTCGATATTTTCCTTTCATTTCTCTCAAAAAAGAATGTTAGATTCGTATTTAGCACACAAAAAAGTATTACTGGTGAAAATTTGGTTAAAAAAAACCGCCTGTCGCCAAATGGAAAAGACCCCTTTTTGGAAATTTGGAAATGGCCACCCTAAGGACAGAGTGCTTAAAAGGCGGACTGTCCGCCTAAAGCCGGACGTCTGGCCACCCTAGTAGCATAGTGTTGAAGAGCTTGACTTAAAGAATAAACTTTCTTGGGCATAATTTCTTTATAAAAAACTAGAATAATACTTAATATATTCAATTATTCATTTTATTTTTTACGTATAATTAAATAACCAGTTCATTATCTGTCATTTTAAGCAACCAAATGTATTAACCCGCACAGTATTTCATCTTGATGATGTAGTGACTCGTGTTTCAGACAAGGGTATTCATTAACCATCCGATGATGGTTAGGCTAAATTCGGAGAGGTCAGTTTCTCTTTGGCTAAGGTACCTTAATGAAATTATTCTAACGTTGTAAAATGAAATAGAATTTAAGAAATAGAGTCGCTAAAGGTATTAACCCTTCCGCACTAGAGGCAATGATGATTTTAAAATGTACGTATATACATATGTATTTTGATATTGGTTCTGGACGGATGGGGGCGGGCGGTTTATGAAATATATATATATATAGTGTGTATGCGTCTGTGTGTGTTGCGCTTTGGGTTAGGCTCATCCTTACAGTTGACCTTAAGAGAGAACTCACTTTCATCTTTCTCTCTAACCACCGGTCTCTCTCAACTGTTAGCCGTGATCGCATATGTGGTGTAGAGTGTAAAAGAATTTACAATATATAAAGTTAGAGGTGGTACCCTGTCGGAAGCGAAGTGAGTAACGTTAATAGCGTAACGAAGCGAGTTATTCTTATATTCAACAGGTCCTTTAGGTCTTTAGGTTAGATTAGGTTATATATACATTTTTCACTAATTTAAGTTTAACCAGCCCCTTTTGAAGAAATCCTTAATGAACCTTCATGAGGTGCCTAAACCACTCAGCACTTTTACACACCCCTTTTGAGGGAACTCCTCATCAACCTTCATGAAATTCCATCCCTCAAACCACTCTGCATATTAGTACACACTTTTGAGGAACCCTTCCCGAACCTTCATAAAATTCATTCCCCGAAACCACTCAGCATTGCTCAATGCTCACCCCTACCTCCACTCGGCCATCTTTCTCTCTTTCTGTTTAGATTAAGTTAGGTTAGGTTAGGTTGGGTCAAGTTACCCTCATATTCTTTTATAGGTTAAACCACTTATCTCTCATCTTATATTACTTCTTGTCAACCCCTTATCTACCTTTGTCACATTATGTTACTTCTTATCAAACCCTTATGTACTTTTATCAGGCTTCGCCAATTTTAATGAGATTCCCTTTTTCCCATCTTACCCTCTTTCCACTGACGCCTACCCCCCTCCCCCAACTCGGCATTTTTGCGACCATGCCACTACACCTTTAGGCATTATGCCTTGCCTCCCGCAAGTGATTTATATTTTACATTTATTATATTTAATTTCACATAAATCTGTTTATTACAATGGAAGTTCAAATCCTGCTTCCAGACTTTTACAATCTCGCAAACCTTTCCGACACACTAGCTTCTATCTGAGAAAAATTTAATATGTCACTATACACAGTGACGTCACTCCAGATTCTTTTTAAAACTCAACTAGAGTTAAGCCGTTCAGACTGAACAACATTCCAGTTTTGGTATAATCAGTATTTTCAGGAAAGGAAACATTACATTCTTGTCCCTTCTTTGAAAAGGTTTCAGTATATCGAGAATGACGTCACTGTATCAATACATTTACCTTTTTTTCAGACAGTTACGAGAATCCAGCATGTCGGAAAGGCTTGTGGGATTGTGAAAATCTGAACGTGCTGCAAAATAAGGCAGCGTCCAGTATATATATATATATATATATATATATATATATATATATACTGTATAAAGATGAACAGGAAATGTGAAAGGTACAAGCAGACGTTTCTGAAATACTGTACATTTCCATCTTCAATCCTATAAAAATAGAATCTTACAATGTTAAAAATTTTATAATTTGTTTAAAAACAAAAAAAATTAAATGTTTAAAAAATTGAAGAATAAAAAAATAAAAAAATACAACTTCTTAAAATAAGCAGAGTAAAATGGAATAAGACAATAAAACTTATTAGAATGTTATCGTTGTGTACATCAATATAGAGAGTGATATTTTAAAGTACTGAAATGCAAAAGTTATAAAAAGAATTAATATAAGCAGTTAAAAAAATTAAAATTATGATGTAATAACGAGATTAAATGCTGAAACGCAATCGCTCAGAACGGGTTTGCCTTTCCGAATAGTTAAAGATTAAAAAATGTGGAGGTCAGCAACTTGGTTACTATTAACGTTGTTTATAATTTGAAAGGAGGAAGAGCTAATGGGATGGTCTGCGACAAGACATTGCTCTCTTATCGAGGATTTTGAAGGTCTATTTAGAGGAGGTGACGCGTGACTGGAAATCCCCCGATACTCGTCTATCCTAAGTTTGTATTGGCGGCAGGTGCTGCCAATATAATTCGCCTGACAGTGAGTACATTTGAAGGAATAGACAACGGATGAGATCAGAACATCGGATAATTTTCTTTATGAAGAAAGTAAGATTTGACACTATGGGAATTTGTAAATATGAAGTGGAACTTAATTTGAGGGTATAATGGTGCAAGGAGAGTGAATAGGTGGGTGTGTAGTCTCAGACTTAAATTATAAAAAAGGAGATTTAAAATATGAATGCTCTTTGCAACAGTTGGGATATTATGAAAAAGTTGGTAGGTCTTGTCGAGAAACTTTTTGCCGGATGCTTGGAGCAGATGACTAAACTATCAAACGAGTTAAAAGAGTACATGAAGAGAAACTTCAATCTGTAGGCCATGACACAAACTCCTGCCTTTTGGATCCAGATAAAGTTATTTTTAATGTCTGGCTGGCTGGCTATGTGTAATTCCCAAAATATTCTGAAAAAGTATAAAAGATAGGAAAATGGTTGGTGTATCTAATTAAAGGTGTCGTCGGCTTGTGGATGTACCGAATGAAATCTGTTTTTTAATGCATTGACGAGAAGGGAAGGTAACAGCCAAAATTGGTTTCTATACGTTTACGTCGGTGAAATTTTACACAATTGTTTTTCGCGCGTTCCCCATAATTAATATAAAACATATGAACTACACTGCAATAATACAACACACGTACAAGATTTAAAAAAAAAGGTTCCGTCCGTGTATCTTCGAGTATATTGCAACCTCTCAAGGAATGAGACTGAAGAAAAGAAAATATTATTTATATATGATAACTACAAGAAATCCACTTTAAGGTAAACCTTACTTCTTAATCCTTCCGGCCACAAAACCCATGTTGTTTTGCTATCAGATAAAAAGTATATAATATTTAAAAATTCTGTTATATATATATATATATATATATATATATATATATATATATATATATATCGTAAAGAACGACGCTTGTATAGGAGAACATACCGCGCAAGATGAGAAGAGAGAACGAACAAATGAAAAAATGAGGTAACCACCCGAGAATCGAACCCGGGATCTTCCGATTGCCGGTCAGATGTGATAACCATTACACCACGGGCCTCACCTGAACAAATGCCGTAATTCTTCTACATACGCGCAGAAACCAATGCCCAAGGGGGCACCTCCCGCATGCCGTATCTATATATACACATTTCAACTGCAAAGAACACGCAGTATAAATAACGTAAAGAACGACGCTTGTATAGCAGAACATTCCGCGCAAGATGAGAAGAGAGAACGAACAAATGAAAAAATGAGGTAACCACCCGAGAATCGAACCCTGGATCTTCCGATTGCCGGTCAGATGTGATAACCATTACACCACGGGCCTCACTTGAACAAATGCCGGCAATCGGAAGATCCCGGGTTCGATTCTCGGGTGGTTACCTCATTTTTTCATTTGTTCGTTCTCTCTTCTCATCTTGCGCGGCATGTTCTGCTATACAAGTGTCGTTCTTTACGTTATTTATACTGCGTGTTCTTTGCAGTTGAAATGTATATATAGATACGGCATGCGGGAGGTGCCCCCTTGGGGCATTGGTTTCTGCGCGTATGTAGAAGAATTACGGCATTTGTTCAGGTGAGGCCCGTGGTGTAATGGTTATCACATCTGACCGGCAATCGGAAGATCCCGGGTTCGATTCTCGGGTGGTTACCTCATTTTTTCATTTGTTCGTTCTCTCTTCTCATCTTGCGCGGGAATGTTCTCCTATACAAGCGTCGTTCTTTACGTTATTTATACTGCGTGTTCTTTGCAGTTGAAATGTATATATAGATACGGCATGCGGGAGGTGCCCCCTTGGGGCATTGGTTTCTGCGCGTATGTAGAAGAATTACGGCATTTGTTCAGGTGAGGCCCGTGGTGTAATGGTTATCACATCTGACCGGCAATCGGAAGATCCCGGGTTTGATTCTCGGGTGGTTACCTCATTTTTTCATTTGTTCGTTCTCTCTTCTCATCTTGCGCGGAATGTTCTCCCATACAAGCGTCGTTCTTTACGTTATTTATACTGCGTTCTTTGCAGTTGAAATGTATATATAGATACGGCATGCGGGAGGTGCCCTCTTGGGGCATTGGTTTCTGCGCGTATGTAGAAGAATTACGGCATTTGTTCAAGTGAGGCCCGTGGTGTAATGGTTATCACATCTGACCGGCAATCGGAAGATCCCGGGTTCGATTCTCGGGTGGTTACCTCATTTTTTCATTTGTTCGTTCTCTCTTCTCATCTTGCGCGGAATGTTCTCCTATACAAGCGTCGTTCTTTACGTTATTTATACTGCGTGTTCTTTGCAGTTGAAATGTATATATAGATACGGCATGCGGGAGGTGCCCTCTTGGGGCATTGGTTTCTGCGCGTATGTAGAAGAATTACGGCATTTGTTCAAGTGAGGCCCGTGGTGTAATGGTTATCACATCTGACCGGCAATCGGAAGATCCCGGGTTCGATTCTCGGGTGGTTACCTCATTTTTTCATTTGTTCGTTCTCTCTTCTCATCTCGCGCGGAATGTTCTCCTATACAAACGTCGTTCTTTACGTTATTTATACTGCGTGTTCTTTGCAGTTGAAATGTGTATATATAGATACGGCATGCGGGAGGTGCCCCCTTGGGGCATCGGTTTCTGCGCGTATGTAGAAGAATTACGGCATTTGTTCAAGTGAGGCCCGTGGTGAATGGTTATCACATCTGACCGGCAATCGGAAGATCCCGGGATCGATTCTCGGGTGGTTACCTCATTTTTTCATTTGTTCGTTCTCTCTTCTGATCTTGCGCGGAATGTTCTCCTATACAAGCGTCGTTCTTTACGTTATTTATACTGCGTGTTCTTTGCAGTTGAAATGTATATATAGATACGGCATGCGGGAGGTGCCCTCTTGGGGCATTGGTTTCTGCGCGTATGTAGAAGAATTACGGCATTTGTTCAGGTGAGGCCCGTGGTGTAATGGTTATCACATCTGACCGGCAATCGGAAGATCCCGGGTTCGATTCTCGGGTGGTTACCTCATTTTTTCATTTGTTCGTTCTCTCTTCTCATCTTGTGCGGAATGTTCTCCTATACAAGCGTCGTTCTTTACGTTATTTATACTGCGTGTTCTTTGCAGTTGAAATGTGTATATATATATATATATATATATATATATATATATATATGAAAATTATTTCACGAAAGTGACACGTGAAAAATATTTCCCTTCGTTTTTTTATTCATCATGTATATATATATATATATATATATATATATATATATATATCAGGTCATCCCATAAGTAATGTAGTTTTTTATGATAAATTAAGTTTAAACTAGTCCTACTCGGTTTAAGCATAAATTTTCCAAAGGTTATATCTAAGAGGAGATCTATCGTGTTTCGCTACATACTTTACAGACCTTGAGCAGTGAAGACGTGTGTTTTGCTTTATGTGAACCCCTCATAAACATGGTGGTATCAGAAGAGCATATCAGGCATATAATGCTTTACGAGTTCGAAAAAGGGAATAGTGCTACTGAAGCAACGCGAAACATTCAGGAAGTTTATGGCAACTATATTCTGCATGTGAGGAAATATCAAAGATAGGTTTCAAAAGTTTAGGAATGCTGACTGCTGTTTGACAGATGCAGCACGCTCTGGACGCCCTGCTGAGTTTGATGATGACCTGCTGTTAGCCGCACTTGAAGAAGACTGTTCAACAACTGTCGAAGAATTGGCCCAGAAACTCAATTCATCCCCGTCCACCATCCACCGACATTTGCAACAACTCGGGAAAGTGCCCAAGTTAGAAAAATGGGTGCCACATGAATTGTCGGTCGACAATCTGAGGGTGCGGGTAAACATTAGCACAGCTCTTCATTCCCGTGAACTCCAAGATCCGTTTTTGCACTGTTTAGTGACTGGCGATGAAAAGTGGATACTGTACCAGAATGTTAAGCGCCGTCGACAGTGGGTTTGTGCCGAAGAACCAGCGACACCACAGCCAAAACCAAATCTTCACCCTCGGAAGGTGTTGCTTAGTGTTTGGTAGGATAAAGGTGGTGTAATACACTTTGAAACTTTACCACACAACCAAACAATCACTGCTGAAGTCTACTGTCAACAACTGGATCGATTGAACACTGCACTAAAAGAAAAGAGACCTTTGGTTAATCGGAAAGGAATCGTGTTCCACCACGACAACGCACGTCCTCATACCGCTCGGATCACTTCTGCAAAAATTGAGGAGCTTGGGTGGGAAAAACTTCCACATCCTCCATATTCTCCAGACTTTGCGCCTTCAGATTATCATCTCTTCAGGAGTCTGCAAAACTATCTTGACGAGAAACAGTATACTTCTTTAGATGACCTGCACACAGTGATGGGCAGTATCTAGATACATGTATCGCCGATACGTATCGATCGATACTTTTGTATCGGTATCGGTATCGCTTTAGCTACTTGACAAAAGTATCGATTTATCGGTATCGCTAAGGTCAATTTTCTTAAATGTATCGAAAAAAATCGATACTTCGATACATCGATACATTAATAAGAATTTTTAAATATTTAAATAGATGTTATAATATGACACTACTGAGTTATATTTATGAATATACATAAATAATAATAATATTAAATATTTATTTAATGACAGTACTACTCTACTGGTCACGTCACACAGTACGGCGCAACGTTTAAACACGTTTGTACTTGTGTTATTGAGATTAATTAACCATAATATAGAAACGCTCATAATATAGAAACGCTCATATAATATAGAAACGCTCATTGGTGTTGCAACACTATTGGCCACGCCCACTGGGTGTTGAGTTTAAACAGGTTCATACTTGTTTAGTTTGGCTGGTCACATTCACGCTCCAAAAAGGAATAGACTGTCTGACCAGATGTTTAGCCAGCTGGTATTTTTGAAGGGTAATAGTAATTACTTTTAATTGTTAGTGTAATATTTTCAGTCATTCATGTATCCTACAAAATTAAAAAATACTTTCATTAAATAAAGCAATTGTTTTTATTTACATCTATAAAACCCATTAAAATGTCGTTGATTTTACTTCCAGTGCGTACAAATTACTAGTATGAACAATAATATCTAATACCTACATATTAAATGAATAAATATAAAAATGTACCGGCGATACATGTATCGGCGATGCATGTATCGGTATCGGTATCGCTTAAGACATCTAGGAAGTATCGGCGTATCGGTATCGCCTAAAACGTTCTTCATGTATCGATGTATCGGTATCGCTTTAGCGATTTTCATGTATCGATGCCCATCACTGCCTGCACACCAGTCTTTGTACGTTTTTTTCCTCAAAACCGCCTGAATTTTATAAACATGGCATTGAAAAGCTTGTAGGATGTTGGCAGAGTGTCATTGATTCCGATGGAAAATATATACTAGATTAAAAAGTTTCAGTTGATTTTTTTGTCTTTCAAATTCCGATCTAAAAAACATTACTTATGGGATGACCTGATATATATATATATTAGGGTGGTTCACAAGCATAGGGAAAATTTAGCATCTGAGATTTCACTTTTGGGTCATTGTTGCTTTTGTTCCTACACTTAGTGTAAATAACTGTGTGAAGTATGGTTGGTCTACGATGTCGTTAAGAGGTCGCTCAATCATGCATGACGTGTCTCACTAGTGACTGATTACTATAGTATGACTAAATTTGGCTTCTTCTTTTGTAGGAATGTGTAGAAATGCCGCCGAAGCAATCAAAAACACGGTCTAGCAGTGAGATGTGGTTACTAGGGAAGGCGGAGAAGTTAACTAGGGCAGGACTCCCTACCAAGCTTCAAGTCCTCCGGAAATTCATGTTCCACCATCTGGAAGAGAGGAAGACAGAATATAACAGTGGGGTGATGACCATTGAGGCTTTGATCCCGTTTTGGACAAAAGCAAACGTCCAATGACGGATACCAGATACGCTGAGAAGAAGCTCCTGAAACTGTACGAGCAATACAAGGGGCTGAAGAAGAACCGCACAAAGAATTTCCCATCCTACAGAATGAAGGAGGACATATTTCGCGGAGACCTTGACGATGTGTTCGATCTTTCACGTTATGACGCCCTCGAGACCATAATGAATGAGGAGGACAAGAACTTCCTTGTCGCTCAGCTCGATAATCCCACTTCCTCCAGCTTTGGCCCGATTGACAAGAAAATGGCTGACCAACAAACGAGGAAGAGGATTCGTTGTGAGGCGGAGATGAACCGAGAGGAGAAGGCCAAGCGCGAGGCCGATGAGAGATGGTCCCAGGGAGAACTGGAGGCTTCTAGTTCAAGCACATCTGAATCATCAGATTCAGATACTGTATTTTTTAAGGAGTCAGCACGAAAACGTTCCACTCCTAAGCGATTGAAGTCTGTGATCACGCCTGACATTTCCTTAGCCTTGGATCGCCACAACATCAGTGACAGGAAAGGAATGGCAGTGGTCGCAGCAACTATTAAATCGCCGGGGCACAACTTGGACGAAGTGTCAATCTCACGCAGCACCATTCGTCGCGTGAGACAATGTACACGTGAAGCGGTGTGCCGCGA
Organism: Bathynomus jamesi; assembly: GCA_023014485.1. Classification (NCBI taxonomy): domain Eukaryota; kingdom Metazoa; phylum Arthropoda; class Malacostraca; order Isopoda; family Cirolanidae; genus Bathynomus; species Bathynomus jamesi. The sequence continues at coordinate 1,383,402 of JAJOZX010000242.1, read as the reverse complement.
AGATCAGGCCACTTTCAAGACCCATGAGCCCCTTCTCTTGCACTGGGATAGTAAGCTGCTTACAGATATCTCCCATGGGTTAGAGGTGGTGGACCGTGTGGCTGTGCTTGTAACCGGTAACGGGGAAGAGAAACTCCTTGGAGTTCCAATGGTAGCTGCTGCAACTGGAGCATCTCAGGCTCAGGCGTGCCTGAAGCTTGTGGACGACTGGTCTTTGAGGGGCAACGTTCGAGGTCTTGTTTTTGATACAACTGCGTCCAACACGGGACTTCATGCTGGAGCTTGTACTCTACCACGTGGTAGAAGTCGTCCTTGCTGCGGCCATCGGTGCTTCTTTCGGAACATCCAGTGGACCTGAAATTGGCCTATTCAAGCGCTTCAAGCAGCACTGGGTTTTCATTGATCGCAGCAAGTTCGAGAGTGCACCCGACAGCCTGTTCATTGAAACAGCAGAGCAGAGGAAGGAAATGGTCTCCTACTACAAGGAGGCTGTCAAGAAGAAGAGCCAGCGGGACGACTATGATGAAATGATGCTTTTCTGCCTCCTTTTCTTGGTAGGGAAGCTTGACGGTCCTGTGAGAATTCGAAGCCCTGGAGCCATGCACCATGCGCGATGGATGGCCAAGGCTATTTACACGCTCAAGGTGTTCCTATTCAGAGATCAATTCACCTTGCTTCAGACCGAGAAACGGAACATCGAGGAACTAAGCCTGTTTATCACGCTCCTTTACGGCCCCTACTGGCTACTGGAACGAGGCCAGTGTTGCATACATGGCTCCATTGAATGACCTCACTTTCTTGCGCCAGCTGAAAGCTCACCCAGGAAAGACGAACGACGCGGCATTTGCCTCGATGAAGCGCCATTTGTGGTTCATTTCTGAGCACTTAATCCCCTTGGCACTCTTTCATCCTCGAGTTCACGCGTCCACGAAGGAGAGGATTGCTCACAACATCGTAGCTGTTCCCGAAAAAAGAAAAGAACTCAAGCGCGTGGACGGAAAAACGTTCTCCTCGAGCAATCCCTTGGAATTCTATGCCACCAAACGTTCAGCAATCTTCTTCAACATCGTCATGCAGCACGGAAGTGAACAGGCGCAATCATTCCTGTCCAAGACACCAAATGATTGGAACACAGATCCAGCTTACCAAGAAATGAAGGAACGTGTAGAGAAAATGGCAGTGGTTAACGATTGCTTTCAACAGCACAATCACGAAGGATGAAGCGCAAAAGCAGTACCTTCTCCGCGCAGTCGCTCAGCACCGCAAGGAATTCAAAGAGCCGACTAAAACTGGTCTCAAGAAGACCTAGAGATCTTCAACTGTGTACATTATTTGTTCCGCTGTTATAATTTCATAATATATATATACTGTATATTATAGTCATAAATTGTCGTCATTATTCAAATTGTTTCATTTTGAGCGAGTGCATAAAAAGGTCCTAGAGCAAAGATAATTGGCACGTTTATTCTTGTGGGGGAATAGAATACGGGCAAATGTGACCGAATTTAAAATTCCAAAAAACGCTGTTGTGGACCACCCTAATATATATATATATATATATATATATATATATACACAGAAAAAGAGAATGTATGAAAAGTCACTATATATTTTTTATCTTCTCTCAGGTTTGATTGAAATATGATAGATAATTATGTAATTTTTAATAGCGTATTAGTTGGCGTTTATTATGGCGAGACAACTTTCACTGAAAAGAACGCTTTCAAATAGCTGTGCACTATGAACCTTGGAATTCATGTTCAGCGTTGGTATAGACAAACTTATGACCAACATATGACCTTGTAAGCAAATACCATTAAGATGAGGACTCTTCGCTGTGGAAATGTTGATATCCAAGGATTGGTCGACACCCTACAGTGCATTCGGATGAGAACTTCGATGCTGTTAGGGATGTTGTGGCAAGATCCAAGGACATCTGTAAGGCAGGTGAAGTCTAAAACTGGCTTAACACATTACGCAATTCAGACAATCTTCAACTCGGACTTGCAGTACCGACCATGGAAACTCCATTGACTCCAGAAGCTTTATGAGCAAGACTTTGATCTGATCGCTGCTTGCAGTTTGCCAAAGAAATGGGTGCATATGGATGTTGACACTGAGCGAATAGCTCATGTGCTCTTCGGTGATGAAGCTATCTTTCATCTTGGTGGATTTGTGGATCGCCACGATTGTCATTACTGCCATGATAAGGAGTCAAGCCCTCATGATCTCATTGAAAAGTGGTATTTCCATTCCAAAATTACAGTCTGGTGTGGAATGACGTCCTTTCGAATTGTGGGATCGTTCATATTGAGAACAACGATAGAAGAAAGGTATCTCAACATGAGTGAAACGTGTGGCCCATAGTGTGAAGATGGAGTGACACTAATAGATTAATTTCATGCAGGACGGGGTACTCCCTCATTTTACACAAACTGTTTGTGATGAGCAAGCAAAAAGTTTTCTGGATGGTGGATAGGTCAGCGGAGAGCCATCGACTAGTCAACGCGTAGCCCGGACTTGACCCCACGTGGTTTCTTTTTGTGGTGTTACATAAAAGAAAAAGTGTATAGTCAAGGTCCTGAACCATTGAAAGACCTTAGGGCCATCATTCACAGGGAAGTTCATGACATTCCACCTCAGATGTGATTACTTGCCACTCAATGTCATTTCCATTCCTGTCCGCGGTCAGCAAATGCAAATGTACAAAAGTAAAAAATTTACATTTGAAAAACGTGTTTCTTGATTTGAGAAACAATGTCACTCCATTCCTATTCGCGGTAAAGATGCCAAATGGGAATGGCTAATATTTCCTAACTTAATTTAACCTAACGTTAGGCTAACCAAACCTAACCTAACCTGAACCAAAGTGGGAAAGCCGTGGATGAAAATGAGAATGACATGAATTTAGAATAGACCAACTTGAAAATGCCTCCTATGATAGTCTCACTTTCGGCTTTTCCACTTTTGGGTGCTGAATGAAATGGGAATGACATTGAGTGGGATGATACCTCGATGCTTCGCGAAACTTGAGAGGAATTCAAGCTGAGGATGAGAGAATGTATTGAAGGAAGCAACCATATTGAATATTTTTGAGTGGCCGGCTGACATAATTTATTAATGAAATATTTTCCCATGAGCTACCTTTAAGTTTTCATATGAAACAATTGTAATCACTTTGTAAGTGCTTCATTTATAAAAAAAATAAATTAGTTTGAAAATATAAAAATAAAAATAAAAATATATAGGCTAAAAAAGTAGAAAAAATATAAATTAGGCAGTGACATGACGTACACCCGGATACACACACACACACATATATATATATATATATATATATATATATATATATATATATATATATATATATATATATATATATATACACAGGGTGTCCATAAATCCGGTTTTATAGGAAAATTTATTTAAATTAAATTTACAAAAATAATACATTAGAACTAAAACAAATGTTTGCTTGTACCTCGTGGAAAATGGACGTTTTGTTTCCCTCTACAGATCTACAGATCTACAGAAGCTAAGGCTAACAAAGACCCTAAGATCCACTCTAAGGCTAGCCCGAGAGAAGGAGAGAGTAGGGGGTTAAGAGAAGAGAGGAGAATAAGGGTTAAGTAAGGAGCAACACCTATCATTCGTGGGTTAACATTCATTCAGAAAAAGAGGGAAAAAGTCTCACCATCATCATCCGCCGGCCACTGCCGACAAGTCAGAAAAATAGTCGGAGAATATAGGAGAGGGGTGAAAGATGAAAAGAAGTAAAATAAGAACGCTTACAAACCATGCAAACACAGTCTTAACTCACTGTCATACCATGCAAACTACAAACATGCAAGAAAAGAGTTAGAGACATGCAAAGTAAGGAGGATAAGAAAAAAAAAAAAAGTAGGTAAAGTTAAACAAAAAGTGGGTTAGTTTACGCTATGAGCTACATCTACATTCGTGTTAGTCTAATTTTTTTTTTTTTTTTTTTTTTTTTTTTTTTTTTTTTTTTTGCTGGCATCACGCTGGCATGTCACAAGCTGGCATTCATCGTCAACAGACTCATCCTCGAGCACCACCACCAGAGCTCCTGTTGTTAACTTTCTTTTTTAATTTTAAACAACGTTAATATTTTTAAAATGTCTGTCAAGACGGTTCTTAAACACATTAACGCTGGTAGAATGAACGACTGACGCGGGAAGATTATTCCATTTATCAATTACTTTAAACGTAAAGAAGTTTTAGCGAGATATTAGTAATGAAACGTCTGCCACGCAACTTGAATCCGTTATTGCGAGTATTACTATTATCGAAAGTGAACAATTTGTCAAAATTTACGTTATCGATGTTATTAACGATTTTGAAAACTTCAATAAGCCCCCCTTAATCTCCTAGTTTCGAGTGAATACAAGTCTAACACTTTAATCCTATCTTCATAAGGCTTATTGCGCAATGCCGGAATAAGTTTCGTGGCACGACGCTGAACCCTTTCTAACCTATCAATATCCTCACGCAAGTACGGGCACCAAAACTGAACGGCATATTCCAAATGAGGCCTGACTAGGGACTTGTAAAGGGTGCAATATAATATCCTTCGATTTAAATTCGAAATTACGCGCTATGAAGCCTAACATCCTATTAGCTTTTGCGCAAGACTCCAGGCACTGGTTCCTAACCTTTAAATCTTTAGTTACGCGTACGCCTAAATCTACTTCCTCGTCAACGCTCGCTAAATCCCTATCATCCATCGTGTACACGTAATTATTGTTGCGAGAACCTATATGCAAAACTTTACATTTATCTACGTTAAATTGCATCTGCCACTTATCCGTCCACTCCATAATCCTATCTACATCGTCTTGGATCCTATTTCTATCGTCCTCGTTAACAACCTTACCGCCTATTTTAGTATCGTCCGCGGTTTATTCTGTGAATCCGTGCACATAAATTATAAAGTGAAATCATTAAATTTAAGAAAGTGCAATAGAGTTTACGCAAATTATCACCATTTGAAGGTATATATTTAAATCATAACACGGTTCGCATTGGAGAAAAATTTTGAAACAAGGCAGGAAAACCCAGCCAAAAAAAAAAATTGTGTATGTGTATTTCTGTTTGAGCAATGATGATAATTAATGAATAGCATGACCATGGGTTCAAATTCTCACCTGATTTTCAAATTGTGTAATTCGGAAAAAACTGAAAATGCGGCAATCAGGTGTGATTTCTGTCAAAAACTGCACGACTTTATCTGTATGAATTGGGATAATAGAAAAATATCCCTCGTGTCTAGCGCCAAATAAATCGCGGGGGTCAAGATTCTGTGCGACGCATGTACACAGACTGTAAACTCTTTTGGGATATTTAAAGAAATAAAGAAAGCGAATACGAGTGTTACGGAAAAGGAGGGAATAATGGGGAAGCAAAAGTACCAAAATGTCAAATGCAAAGCCGGATGGATGAGAGCGGAACAAATAAAATATAATACAGAATGAAGCCATAAAAGAAAGAAAAGAGATGAGTAAAAGCGATATGGTAAAACTCCCCATCGAGGATAATAATAAAAAGATAAAAACTAAATACGTAGAAATGAAATGGCCGACAAGACCTGGAAACATAATAAATGCTAATAGTAAAAATAATGATAATGAAAATGATAAAAATAATGATAATGAAAATAATAAAAATAATGATAATGAAAATAATAAAAATAATGATAATACCAAAATTAAAAACAGAAAATAAACAGACGACGAGAACTAGAAACGTAAAAAAATATCATAAGTAAATATTATGCAAAAGGGCACGGCAGATTAGGGTGGGTCGAATTAATTCATTTTGGAATTTTGATTGACCTGTAGTCGTAAAAGTTGTATTACGATGAGGAAAACACTGTAAAAATCTTACTGACCTCAGACAATATCTTCCACTGTCCCAAGCGATTGAAAAATTAGCAATTTCCCTATTTTTGGCTATTTTCGTCAAAAAAATTAATTTGGGATTTTTGATTGGCCAGGTGTTATAAAAGATGCGGTTTGATGAGGAAAACACTCTGTAAAAATCTTACGAACATCAGAAAATATCTTCCACTGTCTTAAGCGTGTGAAAAATTAGAAATTTCCATATTTTTGGTTATTTTCGTCTAAAAATGAATTTTGGAATTTTGATTGGCGTGTTGCCGTAAAAGTTGTATACTATTACTGATGAAGAAAAAACTCTGTAAAAATATTACTGGCCACAGAACAGTCTATTTTATTTATAAAAATATAACTGCAACTCTCAGCTGATAAGTAATTTGAATTTTTTATCACCCAGAACTCACTACGAGAAGGTGGTTGCATATCGAGTTCCGCCCGTGCCCGCCCATCCACCCAACCATGCTAGGCACTTTCCACGCTTGTTACGTTTTCACTCTGAGCATTGTTCACTAAGTTTATACCTTATAATCTTTCTTTGAGTCTAATAGTTCCATCAGTTTTTGGGATTCCAACTTAGTCCTAATGAAACCATATCTCCGTAACTCACCACACACAGATAATGATGCCTGTTACCAACTTAACGCATCTCTCCACAGCTTGTGTAAGATACAGCATTTACCTCATCTCAAACGTGGAGGGGAGTGTTGCTACGTTCTTGATGTAAGACTGGATTTCATTATCATCCTGTATTTTTGTAAGTGGAGATTCTGTTATCTCAATTGCTTGCCAGTCTATAAGATCAGTATAGTCGATGTGCGAAATCCTGAACTGCCTAATTGTAGGTAGGTTCCCTTCTTTCTGCTGTAAACGTGTTGCTAGGATTCTTCTCAGTGCACAAGTTCTCAAATGCGACTTCGTACATCTGTTAACACAGCAAGCAATATATTTTCAGGATGTGCAAAGTAACTGTTCCGGCCAATGGCATCATATACAATCTGTTTCTCCTTTACTTGCATGTAGCGGAAGCATTTTACCAATTGAAATATGTGTCGTGTTCCATTATAGCACAATGGAGAAGTCTCGATGCTGAACCACACAGGTACGTAAACTCTTATCACGTAAGTTGCCAAAGTGCATAATTCATCTGATGGATTACTTGTATTAACATATGATCTAAGAATTCGGTGTGCAGTTGTAAGCCATCTAGAATGTAACATAGGTCCAGGATTACGTTGTGCCAGGTCTATTGGGCACTCTCTTGAGGATATTGCTTGACATATCTCGAAGAGGTACTTTTGGTCCTTGCTCAAAGCTTTTATATTGTCGATTATTGACAAAGGCTCTTGAACTTCGATAGGCTCAAACTGTGAAATAGGGTTAAGTTCGCATTTAGCCAGTGCTTTGCCAATGGGACCAGAAAAAGCGTTTGAACCATGTGTCACATCATTAATTTGTAGTAGATGTCGAAATGGTAACTCATTAGTATACAATAAGAAAATTATCCACTGTAGAGGACGGCCTAAGCGCAGTTGAAGCAAACGAATCACTCCACCTTTGAAACTGGTATTGACATTAGTACCATCGCATTCCATTGCTGCAGTAGAATCCATTGGAAAATCTTTCTCTTGTAGGCACTCTATGATGCCGGCTTCTATTGCATGTGCTGTTCCTGATGAAACAGTAATATGAGCAAGGTATTCCGATCTTAGTTTTAAGATGAGAGATACATGTTATTCGGTGATATTTTCAACATAGTGCGTTTCCTTTTTTCAAATTGGCCTTGGTTTTGTCCTTTTTTCCATCAAAGTACAGTCCTCGGATGGCATTTGTATTGCCGAAACTTGGCACTTGCTCTCTTTTCTTCTCTCTTTTTCACCTTATCTTATTTTTATCAATAATCATTGTTCTATTAGTCTCAGAAATAATGCCAACATCCTGTAGGACCGCTGAAGCTATTGCTACAACACTTCTATCTGATATGTTGTACCGATCGGCCCCTCTAGTTAGTGTTGAGAGCGTAACTCTGGGACAGTATCCTGAAGATGATGGCTCGGGAGTTTCAAGGCTCATTTAGGCTTCATAGTATAGATATGAACGTTTTTGTTTGGAAAAAGCTTCACTTGCATCAAAATCAGTATCTGAAGCCGGGGTCATCTGAATATTTGCCCTAGCAACCGTTGTTCTTTCTTGACATTCTTTCTTAAAATTCTTCTCCTCCTTTCAAGGTCTTTCTCATCTGTGGTGTCTTCTTTTGATCAACACTTCCTATGATAATTTTTCTTGCATTTCGTTGATCATTCAGGAATTAGATCTTTTCTTTATGCACCTTACGCTCTTTTGGACAATTAAAAACTTTATTACATTTGCGCAACGTCACATAGCTTTGAGCTTCTTTTCTGAAATTGGTTATCCTCAATTTATAAGAATCATTATCTTTTCGCTGCTTGTAGGGTTTCAAAATGTTTCGATATTTAGCATGATAAGCTTTGATTTTTGTCACAACTTGTTGGTGTGAAATAATGGGTTGCTTGATGGAGCCCACATTTTTTCCATTTCACTAGCAACATTTTCTACATTTTCTGCCGATAATGTAGGAATGTGAGATGCTGAACACATTGTTAGCATTAGACAGTGCTTTATGATTGATTTATAAGTCGGTAAACTATTATGAGACATATAACAAGGTTTTCCAAATATAGGACATTTCGATTGTTCTCTAGTTTGAGCCATTTTTAGTAAATTATTTCTCACTTATTCATGAGTAGTAATCTTTTTGCAAACAAGGAATCAATTAGAATGCTATAAAAGACAACCAAAGACAAACAATAAACAGTAAGCTATTGTTCTCCTGTATGCTACACCATACAGCAGAGAACAACCACCTTCCACGGATGTTCCAGTAATACTGACAAAGCGTGAGGGCCAGCTGCAGCTGCAGACTGATGGAGGCATGCCCTTGTATGACCTTGAAGTATTACTTTGCGGTTAATCACGTGTCGATGTACACAGCTTGGTCTTCCCTTTAGCAATTAAAAGGGCAAATCACCGTCTCAGATAGACATTAGACGATTACGTGTCAGTAGGAAAGTGTTCGTAAAATAACTTCAAATACAGATAGACTGGACGAAAAGAGCTAGAAATAGTGCAAGGTATTTGCTAATTTTCACTAGCTTTGGGATGTGGAAGATATTATTTGAGGCCACTAAGATTTTCCGACAATGTTTTACTCATCAATATACAACTTTTACAAGAGGCCAATCACTATTCTAAAATTCATCTTTTGACGAAACTAGTTAAAAATTATACAGATTGGCTAAGAGCAGAAATAGAGCGACAAAAGACTTTACACAGGTAAAACAAATTAAGGGAAGGGAGGGGGCGGTGCTGCAAAGAGATGAAGAGATAAAGGATAGATGGAAGGAATATTTTAAGGAATTATTAAATAAAGAAAACCCAAGCTCTTTCTATGAGGATGGATTACCAAATGTAGCTATGACAGAACAAGTGGGGAGGATGGAAGTGAGTCGTGCTCTGAATAGGATGAAACATAACAAAGCGACTGGCCCAGACGAGATACCAGCCGAGGCATGGAAAGCACTGGGAGATGAGGGGGTGGATCTGGTGTGGGATCTAATGCAGAAGTTGTTTGACCAGGAGGTGATTCCGGATGAGTGGCGGACCAGCATCATAGTGCCTATATTCAAAGAGAAGGGAGATGTACAAGATTGCACGAATTATAGAGGGCTCAAGCTAATATCACATACAATGAAGATATGGGAGCGAATAGTGGAGAGTAGGTTGAGAGACGAAGCGGAAGTGTCAGTGGAACAGTTTGGATTTATGCCGGGAAGGAGAACGACGGATGCAGTTTTTGCATTGAAACAGTTGGCAGAGAGGTACAGAGAGGGGCAGAAGGCGTTGCACATGGTTTTTATTGACTTGGAGAAGGCATATGATAGGATACCACGGCAGGAAGTTTGGAGATGCTTAAGGGAAAAGATGGTACCGGAGAAGTATGTTAAACTGATCAAGGGGATGTACAGGGGAGTAACAACTAAGGTGAGGAGTAGCGTGGGTGTGTCAGAGAGCTTTGGGGTGGAAGTTGGTCTGCACCAAGGATCAGCTTTGAGCCCCTTCCTTTTCAATGTGGTATTCGATGTGTTGACGGACAGGATTAGAGGGGAGGCGCCGTGGTGCATGATGTATGCAGACGATGTTGTGTTGAGTGGGGAGACGAAAGAGGAAGTGGAGCAGCAATTGGAAAATTGGAGAGAGGCGTTGGAAAGTAGGGGGATGAGAATTAGCCGAAAGAAGACCGAATATATGAGATATGATGTGCAGCAGGACCGAGGAGGGGAAGTGACATTGAGTGGAGAGCGTGTTAAGACGGTGGAGTATTTTAAATACTTGGGGGTCAACCGTGGATGCAGAGGGGGGAGCAGAGAGAGAGATAAACTGTAGAATACAGTCGGGGTGGAAGAACTGGAGAGACGTATCAGGGGTGCTCTGTGATAAGAGGGTCCCAGTGAAACTGAAGGGAAAGGTATTCAAAACAGTGGTGAGGCCGGCAATGTTGTATGGAGTGGAGACTGTGCCAATGAAGAAGAGCAATGAAAGAAAAATCGATGTGGCTGAAATGAAGATATTGAGATGGATGTGTGGAGTGACGAGGAGGGATAGGGTCAGAAATGAGCATATAAGAGGAACAGTGAAAGTGGCGAAAGCATCTAAGAAGGTGCAGGAGGCCAGGTTGAGGTGGTATGGACACGTCAGGAGAAGAGAGGAGGAGTATGTGGGGCGCAGAGTGCTGGAGATGGAGTTGCGGGGACGGAGAAGAAGAGGAAGACCAAAGACGAGATGGAGGGACTGTGTGGTGGCGGACATCAGGGAGAAGGACTTGGAGGAGGACGTGGTATACGACAGAGGAGAGTGGAGAAGACGAACCAAAAACAGCGACCCCATGTAAAGATGGGATAATAAGCTGCGGAAGAAGTAAAAAATTAGGAAGCTGGCCAATTTTTCATTCGTCTGGCGCAGTGGAAGATATTTTCTGAGGCCAGTAATATTTTTACAGTGTTTTCCTCATCAGTATGCAAATTTTACGACAACAGGCTAATCAAAATTCCAATTTTTTTTTTTTTTTATGAAAATAGCCAAAAATAAGGAATTTTCTCATATTTAGCTCGCTTGGGGCAGTGGAAAATATGCACGTAGGAAGTTAAATTTTTTAGTATATCTTTCTCATTTTCAAGCGCAACATTTGCGATAAAGACTAATCTCAATACGAAAAAGAAATTCCGGAGGTACAAATTTGACCTACCCTGCTGCAGATACTGGGATGGGCAATGCATCTATGTACAATGTACATCTCACTTTATGTAACTTTCATTACACAAAGGGATATTACAGATTTGAAAATGAATGCAAGTTCCACCATCTTACTATCTGCAAAACCATGCAAGATATGGGAGGTGCAACTACGAGCAAAAATCCCGCTACCACCACCCTCAAAGGAGCAAACCCAGCACCAAAGAGGGCTACCAATTTTTTAGATGTAGCTAACACAATTCAGTTGTTAAATACCATCCAGCAGATACAAAGCCAACTGACAAGTACAGGGATCCGAGAGCCGTACAGAAGGCATACAGAAATACATTCCATGCGATATCAGGACAAGTATCGCGAAAGAGAAGAAAATTCTCGGAGGATCACAAGGCAACGAAACATGCACCATCATTAGAAAACGAATCGGAACTACATAAATGGAAAAACGAAATCGAAAAAATAAAATTAATCCTAGCCAACATTCAGGGCCTTAAACGAAACCATTCCCTGGACAAAGTCACATATCTGAAAGGACTCATGCAAGAAACCAAAGCAGACTTTGTATGCCTCACGGAAACCCATCTAAACGACTGCCAGGCGAAATGTGAAAACTGAGTTTTTTTATTGAAAAAAAAGACACATATTTACAACTATAACATACTCCGAGCCGACAGAACAGTAAGGCGTAAAGGAGTGTGTGCTAGTTATATATGCAAGAAACATATGACAGAAATAACTATAAGTACTTCAAACAGCTACGTAGAATGTGTAGCAGCAAAAGTCGAAAAATTAAATATGGTACTAATTGTAATGTATAGACCCCGAACACACCAACTTCAAAATTCTCAGATTCCATTAAGGGATCAGAAAATGATTAAAAGATCTACACTCTCCAACCCCAAATATTTTTCTCTGTGGTGATTTTAATTTTCCATTTATGAAATATAAAAAGCATAGGAAAAAATATATGTATGCACCAAGACAAAAGGGAGCACATGGGAAGATCAGGGAGCAGACAAAAATACTCCTAGCTCTAGCCGATGAATTTATGTTAACACAAGAAATAAAATACAAGAAAAAACAACTGCCTAGATTTGGTATTCACAAACAGCAACCTAATTGATAACAGAAATATCCCCAAATATAATATCTGATCACAACATTATTGAAATAACCAATATGAAAGCAACAGGAAAGGAAAGAACACACACTATAGAGTGAAGCAAATTCGAAATTTTTAATTATCACTCCAAAGCTATAAACTGGGAAGGTGTTGCAGCCAGCATGGAAGCAATAGACTGGAAAACCATCTTTAATGCTAAGACAACGGAAGAGATGCTAATTACCTTAGAGGAGAAGACGCTGGAAATTGTCGAAAGATATGTCCCAAAAATGCAACGAAGAGGAAAAAGAAGCAGGTTCGAGAGACAAAAGTGATCAATGTTCCGCAAGAGAAAAAGAGTGACTGTAAAATTAAGAAACTGCAAATACAACAATATCAGAAAAATATTAAACGATAAACTTCAGGGTGTAGATTGCGTCATACAGGACCTAATTGAGAAGCATACAGAGAAAGAAGACGACGACGCTAAGGAGCGATAAAGGCTAACTCAAAGTACTTCTATAATTTTGCAAAAAGGAAATCGAAAAATCACCTGACTATCGGAGATTTGAAAAATGAAGACAATGCCTTAGCTGATGATCTAACAGAAATATCTGAAACATTAAGAGCTCAGTATCAATCATCTTTCAGTATCCCCAAAAATGATAAAATGATATGCTAAAGAAATGTGTTCTTTAAAAAAGAACTACAAGGTGAAAGTATGACGGACTTCGACTTTTCAACAGATGATATTACACAAGCTACAGAGGAACTAAAATCACATTCGACGGAGTAGTATGACCGCAAAAGGACAGAGTGCAATGCAATTGCAAATGTTGAAATGTTGCAAAGGGGGAATGTTGTAAGAGGTTATGCCAAAAAGGGGGAGAGGCTATGCAACAAGGGGAAGGGGTTATCCCCCAAGCTGCAATGAAGGGGAACTCCCTCAGCAAGCTGGAGTAGTCCACCTAACCTCTTTGGGGTAGGTGGTGGGACAGTCTCACACCCCCCAAAGGGAAACCTAAACTAAACCTTAACCTAAGAAGGAGAGAGGAGTGTTTGCCTAGCTCCTGCTAGAGGCATATTGAGAGTTCATCCGAACGCCCGCTGTCTTATAAGGTCCTAATCAGCCAGTTGGCTTAATCCGCCAGTTGGCTTAGAAGGCTCCTTAGAAAGCGTAAATGGCCTGTTCAGGTGTACATTATTAGGGTTGAGTTGCCAGATCGTGCTATTTATTTAATTAAAGCATATATTCTTTACCGTTGGCTTTCCGTCAGCTGGCTTCACCCGCCAGTTGACGTAGAAGACCTAGAAGGCAGGTGTATATCTTAATTAGCTTTTCAGCTGCCAGATTGCGAATTCAGATATTTTTGACAGTTGGCTTAGAAATCCATCTGTCGGTTTAGAAGGCCTAACCAGCCATTTGGTAAACATATAAATAAATAATAATATCGTTTATATATACAACCAAAAGAATTAAATAAAACACCATTACATCATTCTGTTTATTTAGACGAATTATTGGAATCAATTTCACGAAATATATAGAAAATAAATGTACAATCCTATACAAACGAGGAATATATATATATATATAAAAAAATAAAAAATAATAATATACAAAACGATGGAGTATAACCATCAATATATCTACAGGAGAAATATATATATACAGTTATATTAAATGATTAAATATATTAAAAATAAAAAAACAATAATATACAAAACGACGTAGGGAATTGTTCTTCATCACGTATTTTACAATCAGTGAAACTCTTATTATTGTACACACAAACGTACGTACATCCGTCAGTCTGCTTAGAAGGCAGCCACTTGGTACATATTTATTGAAGGTGCATTGTTTATATTCCCATCCCACAGTTATTCCTTAATATCGTTTATATATGCAACCAAAAGAACTAAATAAACACCATTACATCATTCTGTTTATTTAGACGAATTATTGGAATTAATTCCATGAAATATACATTCGATAATATAAGAAATACAAACGAGGAATATTTCATTAAAAAATAATATTCGCATTTGTTTTTTTCTAAAGTCAAGTAATCGCCAAAACAATAATAATAATAATAATAATGATAATAATAATAAATAAATTCAGATCTTTTCGTCGATGGAAATTTAGAAATACGAAGGCGACAGATCGGCCATTTCTCTGGACAAAACACTTGACATCTGTTATTTTTGCCTTAAATACCGTTCGATATACGTTCTGAAAAGTGCGGAATGGAAAACGGTATTGTTCTCGTCATGCGTGAACTAATAAGGTGATGTTAATATATATATATATAATATATATATATATATATATTCAAGATTTATCCATTTACCTATTTGAAACACCTGTTCTACCAGCGGGGTTTTAACTTGGCGCCAGTTTGACGGAAGGCGCTAGATAATATCGAAATTAAAAGCTTAAAACGTATATCTTAAGCTTCTTCAGTGTAATATCGATGATGAGGGGTTGTACATCGCTGTCATTCACTGTTCTGTGGAAGAAGAAGAACAAGAATATAAGGAGCAGCACTTAAATTTTGTTATATTTTGTAAATGGCCCACTTAGGGGTGTGACGTGTTAGAGAGGGATTCTGTAGAAAAATTCAGGTTCACAAGCCCCTCCATATGTATTATATCCGGCCCTACAGGATGTGGTAAAACTGTGTTCATGCTTAAAATCATTAAAGATAAGGGGGGATGTTCTCAAAATTTGTGCATAAAGTAATATGGTGCTATTCGGCGTATCAATCAGTGTTCAACGAGTACCAAAATGATATTTTGTTCCACAAAGGCGTATATGACGTTAATTCATTAAGGGGAAATGGGCATACAGTCATTGTAATTGAAGATCTCATGTTGGAAATGGATAAAACGTTTGCCGAGACATTTACAGTGTTCTCCCACCATCTTAACATAAGCATATTCCTCATCAACCAGAATCTATTTTTCAAAAGTAGATACATGCGCGATGTGTGGTTAAATACACAATATCTAGTCTTATTCGCACAATGTAGAGATGTCACAAATTGGGATGTTAGCCAATCAAATGTTCCCGAATCAGCGTAAGGAATTTTCGGAGGTTTATAAAGAAGTCAGAAGTCAACATTACGGATATTTGGTTTGTGACCTTCACCCGCGAAACATGTTTAGGGTGCTTCTGAGAACGAATATGTTTCCAAACGAGCATGAAATGGTATATATTCCAGAATGACAGAGAGTTTGAAGAAATATCGTGAATTAATAAAAATCTATCAACGATTGCCCCGGGCACTGCAACAGATGTTTGTTAAAAATATCGAATCCCACTTTTTGAAAAGCATTTGTGAAATCTGTCTTAATGATATAAAATGTAATGTGCCAATGAAACCCCCTCAGAAGGCTCGCTTACGTCGTTACAAGTTAATACGTGCGCTCGCTCGTAAAATTCAAACTGTGGGGAAAAAAGCAACTTATTATACAAAGAGGGGGATCATTCCTCCCCATCTTATTTTCAATTTTGGGACCTTTACTGACTAGCGTAATATAATGAAAAAATTGGTAGTGATTCCGACCGAGGTGTATGCTTCATTGCAAAGCTCAAAGATTCCAGACACGGCTTTAGAACCCAGTAAAAGTAGGCTTAAAAGAATGGAAAGCGAGTTGTTAGCCCTATTAAACAATGAAAAGTCACGTGATGAGAAAAAGATCTTCTACCAAGAGGCTCTGCAGAAATTTCTTCATGAGTACGAAGATTATAAGAATCCGACAGATCTCCACGTGGTTATTAGGCACAGCGCGAGCAAAGCTGAGCATGGCGAAATAGGACCTGAGCCCGACGTTAGAGATGACCAACCAAAGAATAACGGAACGCAACACATCGAGCATGTATTAAAAAGCAGTCTCCCATATACATTGAGGAATAAAGGCTTAAGTCTTTATAATCTATTGAGTGGGGACCCCATCATACAATGGATCGATACAAGTGAGGTCATTGTTGAAGGAACAATGGTACAGGGATCCAAAATCGTCGACATTGTCCATGATCTGGTGAGAAAGAGGGACAGGCTCTCACCAACAGGATGGAAGCATATTAAAGCAACACTACAACAAATAAATGTCCCTAAAACACTGACAGGAAATCTGAATAGGTTAAAAGACTTGGAGCAGGCCTCGCATTTGCCACAACTGAGCACGCCATCACCCCAAACAGTAGCATCTCTGAAGAGAAGAAAGAAGCGAACAAACGGCCAACTTTATCCACGTGTCTCTAAAATACGCAAATGACTAACATATTAAGAAAACGCTATTATGACATTTCTAACCCTGCCTCCTACGGCGGCGTTAATAGAGTGTACAGAGGTGTTTACGATGATGGAGTAGGAAAAAAGATGCTGAGAGGTTTTTGCGGGAGCATGATGCTTAAACACTTCATTAACCGGTGAGAAAAAGGTTTAAAACGGCCAAGACAACATCGGCTTCGATTGACGCTCTTTGGCAAGCGGATTTAACAGACATGCAAAGGTATTCAGTGTATAATGACGGCTACCGCTACATCTTATTCATAATAGATGTATTCTCTAGATACCTGTGGCTAATTCCTCTGAAAAATAAATCGCCTGAAACAGTTGCTAAAGCTACCAAAACGTTGATGTTGAAAGAAAACAGGGTTCCTTGCTACTTTTGTACGGATATGGGGAAAGAATTTATAGGCCGCGCTTTTCAGAACATGATGACGGAGTTTAATATCAGTGACTACACCAGCAATTCTATACATTAGGCCTCTTTAGCTGAAAGAGTTCAACGTACCATAAAGGAACGCCTACATCGCTATTTTACCCATAAAAAAACATACAGATATATAAACATTCTGGGATCATTGGCCTCATCATACAACCGTTCACACCACCATACGATTGGCACAACACCTAACGAAGTTTTAGAAAGAAGTACGTGCCCAGAGACTGATGTGAGAAGAGGTAGAACACCGCTACCACACTCGACACTTTTCAAAATCAATGATTATGTAAGGCTATCGCGTTCGGGAAATAAATTCGCGAAGGGATTTGAGCAAGGATGGACACGTGATATTTTTAAAGTTAGTGCTGTGAGACCTAAAGACGAGATAATGCTGTATTATGTTAAGATTTGAATGGGGAAGATATCGCAGGAGGCTTTTATTGAGAGGAGTTGCAGAAAGTGACATTTAATTTAGGAAAAAGTGTGTTTAAAATTTTAAAAATGTTAGGCAGCAAAGGTTCAGGAAAAAGAAAAATGTACCTCGTGAAATGGCTAGGGTTCCCAGAACGATTCAACGCCTACATAAAAGCTGCTGCAATAATGAAGCTTAAACAGTATACAACATGGCACCTCACCACTTCTATGTCACACACCCGTCCTCTTCTTCTCTCTCTGTACATCCTAACAACACCCTGGCCAACTTTGTAACAGAACTCCATGGGCCCATTGAGTTGGAACGTGATTCGTACAAAGTTGGTGTTTGTGAAGCCACCAAATTTTTAACTGTTGAAAATGAGCAGATCATATTTCTGATCCTTAGAAGAGTCCATGAGTGAAAAATTAGGCATTAGCTTAGACAACTCTATGCGATCAATCCTGTTCGGTGAGGTACAGTACTATAGTACAAATGTAACACAAGGAATCGGTCATTGTGACGGGGTTAAACAAGAGTCTTAAAAAGTCGTACCTGACAAACGATTTACTTTTTGAAGTCGTAAACATAGACACGCCTGCACGCACGTTGAAGTTAAAATCAACGCTTACTAGAAATATTAAAAATAAAGAGCTGTTCACAATTGTTGCCGAGGATTGATATAGTGCAGCCCTCCAAAGAGATACCTTTCACAAGGCACAACATGACTTGTCCAGCTTAATGTATCAGTTGAAATTGGAGAAATTGGGTGAGAGCTACCCACACCCAGACATGCGCTATATTTACAGCAATATCAATTGTTGGGAACACCCAGGCGCGCCTGCTGCGCATTGTACACATTCCCAATCAGAGAGGGAAGAGTTTGAGCATTACATATGACAAGCCCCATTATGTGAATGTTGCGACTAATCTATTAACCAATATCTCAATATATATAAGAACGATTGAGGGAAAAAATTTCCCATTCGGTGATGGGAGCTTAACAGTGAAGCTACACTTTCATCGCATTTAGTTATAATGGCTTGGATCCATTTTTTTCAACCCTACTACGCACTGCTGTCCCATTGTTGAAGAGGGGTGCTAGATATCTTGGGAGGAAGGCGTTACAATTAGGTTTTAACGCGGTAGAAGATATAGTGAGTGGGACGAAGCCTAAAGAAGCTCTAAAAAAACATTTAAAACGTACATGGGACGAAATCATCAAAGATGCAAATAGGAAAATGCGTGGTGGTGGAAAGAAGAAGGGGTTACCAACACGTGGCGATAAATGTAAAAGGACATCAAGAAAGAAGTCTTCTAAGCGTATGAATCCTATGCCTAATCGTTTTTTTAACTGATATAAGCTGAGGACACTACTCTCACGAATCATAGGCTGATTACAACTTGTAGAGAGAGGTGGCACTATTTCTGTCCCGTCATGGCGCGTTTCATCCATCCGTGTAGCTCACACTGTTGTAAGTCGGAGCTGTCTCTCTTTGATATGCCCCCTACACAAGTTTCTATTGAGCATAGCGACTTTATTACAATTAACCTATAAAACTCAACCGCACGAATCTTGAGATCTGCATAAATCTGGGACCTGATCAAGAAGAGGGCGCAAAACCAGTTGTGATTCACATCATGGAAACATATCTG
Source organism: Bathynomus jamesi (assembly GCA_023014485.1). Classification (NCBI taxonomy): domain Eukaryota; kingdom Metazoa; phylum Arthropoda; class Malacostraca; order Isopoda; family Cirolanidae; genus Bathynomus; species Bathynomus jamesi. The sequence continues at coordinate 1,364,255 of JAJOZX010000242.1, read as the reverse complement.
CGTGTACTGCGAGTGAAATGAAGTTCCCCTAAATATGTAGAAATTGAAAAAAATTAATACACGCAACAGTAAAATACACAATTAGCAGAGTACAGATCAAGCTATACACGGTGCCTTCCGGGTTGGCCTCGAAGCAGCTAGAAAACGTGGCCCTGGGAGTTCTACCTAAAAGGATATTAAATGGAATGCAGAATCACTCTTCGACGAATGGAAAATATAAAAAGCTCCTTTAAATTCGAGAATTTCGGCCTTAAAAATATAACTCTATACGTAATTGGCGTTTCAATGGGCGGGACCATGGTTACGGACTACTTACCAGACGCTGTGTTCCCGCTCTGCGCGAGAGCTTATAGCAATGTGGCTCATATTGCCGGTGGCTGTGACGAGCTTGGGATTGGCGTAACGCAGAAAGAATTTGTTGATCAGTTTAATCTTTACCCATTTGATATCACCCCTGACCTGTCTGCTAGTATAAATACGTATTTAAGTCCACAACAAAGTGAGGATATCTCAGTCAGATTGGAATTCGCCGACTCTATAGACGCGCCTATTAGTGTACTGGTGTACCTTGAATCAAAAGCTCTAATAGAAATTAACCTTTTCAGGAACGTTGTCACAGACTTTTAAAATGGACGCGAATACACTCCATAGAGTAATGAAAAGTGACCTAATCACACGCTCCAAATTTATCGGTGTTTGCAAAGAATAAAGCATTGAAATTGCCAACTACGAGAGATTGGTGTAGTCTTATTGTCAACACCGACATTGTTGGTAGTGAAGGGATTCATTGGTTTGCAATCTATTTTAAAAATGGGGAAATAATATACTATTTTGATTCATTTGGTACTCAGCCCTGGAGTGAACCCGTGGTTGTACAATTTATCGAACAACTACATCTCCCTGAAATTGTCTGGAATCCTTACCGTTTCCAAGGATATTTTAGTAATAATTGTGGCCTGTACTGTCTTTCATTTCTCCTGCACATGTCCCGTGGGTAGGGATTTAAATTTTTTTTTCAATTATTTCATTTGTGCGACACTGAGATGAATGATGAGTTGGTATGCAGACAGATAAAAAAAGGTTCCTATTTGTATGCACTCGTTGTATTGTGTAAAGCTTTACGTGTGTATATATAATTGTAACTATATTGTGTAAAGATTTACGTGTATATATATATATATATATATATATATATATATATATATATATATATATATATATATATGTAAAATATATATATATAACTGTAAAATGTCTCCATTAATGTTAGTCTTATTTAATGGACGCTAGTTCTGTAAGCCGTATTGTACTAAAACATGCATTCTACCATTTAATAAATTGAATGAAAATAAAATGTTTTGTTCTTAACGACAAAAAAACTTATATTAATTCTTCGATGACCTAGTATTCGTTGGATCGGATGTGAGCCAATATCGCGACCTCGGTATTCAAGTCACTGGGCTGGCTGCGCGGTAAATCCTCCAAATCGTCGTCAATGATTTGCCTTTCATCAAAGATGTCGCGAAAAGTAGCTATAACACGATCAAGTTCCGCATCGGTCCTTTAAGGAGAAATTAACATGATTAGTCCATACTGAATCTTTTTTAATTAAAGTTAAATTAAATTAAAGTTTAATAAAAGAGTTACAATAAGAGAAAATGCCGATTAGGGTGCATCGAAAATTATAATCGCAAAGCAGATATCCTGACAGGTTTTAAAAGTAAGATTAAGTGGATGTGCTACGCATCATCTGCTGACACCGGGTAACGAGCACCGTTGTTAACACATACATCCATACTCACATATATACTGTATAACGGGTGCGGCAAAAATAACGCCCTTTTTAGTTTATTCTCTTTTATTGAAGGAAATAAATCAATTACAGCATTTTAAGAGAAATAATAAGGTTTTTAAGAAAAATACAGCATTTTAAGAAAAATAATAAGTACTTTCTCAGTAAAAACTAAAAAATAACTGGAATTTAATTAATTTTGTGGTTGGCTCAATACACCTTAAAAAAGATGTACAATTATTAAAAGGGCGTTACTTTTGCCGCACCCGGTATATATATATATATATATATATATATATATATATATATATATATATATTTATACATGTATATATATGGGAAGAGAGAGTTACAATAAAAGAAAATGCCGATTCGGACGAACCCCGGGTCAAATTATAATCACAAAGCAACTATCCTAACTGGAGTCAAAAGGAAGTTATGATGCAGGGTTATGATGCAGGGTTGGAAACAGATGCCCAGTACCGTGAAGAAATATGGGCCATCAATCGTTCAATGGTGTTGGATCCTCCCAAATGCGGAGATTGCTTGGTCGTGTAGTTGGAACCGAGAAGAGGGAAAGTAATGTGTGTAGACTTACATTTTTCAATAATAAATGCTTTGATCTCCATAAATCAGTTGACACTTGGAGGAAAATGAGAATCTGTGAATGCGGCATGTTTCATATGACGGATAATTGGGGTATGTTTGTGCATAAATGCAATGAAATTCACTGTTCTACATGTCATCAAAAATATAAGGCGGATGGAGTGAAGCATGTATGTTATATAAAAGATGCTAATCCTAAAAATAGCCCTTGCATGACCGTGTACTACGATATAGAAACATACACGAACGCTGAAACCAAAGAAGTTATTCCACATTTACCCCTAAGTCAGACTATCTGTGATGAGTGCATGGAGATCGAGTGTGATGAGTGTCACAAATGTGGTAAACGGACAAACGTTTTTAAAACGCTTGCACACGACAGCCCTGTGAAACCCTTTATATGCTATGTTGTCAAGTTAGCGGACAAGTTAAAAAAAATGACTGTCTATATTCTTCCCCATAACGCAGCAAAATTTGACACACGGTTCATTTATAAGGAGTTGCTTGAACACGAGTCATGTGAGACATTTACAGGTGATCCTTGAAAAGATGCAACAAACTAATACAGATGCAGATAAGAGGTAATGTACAGTTTAAAGAAACCCTGCTGTTCACACCTTGTAAATTAGCCAAGCTACCCAAGGTCATGGGCGTAGCCGCTGAAGTTTCAAAAGGGTATTTACCTTACACATTCCTCACAAGTGAAACTTTAAATTACGTAGGACTACCTCCACCCAAACATTACTTTACACCAACATGAGTGATAGTGAGCGTGAAGATTTTGACCGCTACTACAACAGTTTTAATGAAGGTAGTCCATACAGTATAGCTGATGAATGTGAACGTTATTGCGTGAATGATATGCGCGTGCTTAAAGTATGTTTCCAGGCTTTTAGAAGGATGTACATAGCCCGTTTCAAATGCGATCTGCTGCAGGTCGCAACCACGATCGCCTCATTATGTTTTACGGTGTTCAAAAATAACTTCATGCCTAAAGACACCTTAGCTGTCATTCACAGAAACAATCCCTGCAGTTATGGGCACAAAGCTATTTACTGGCTCATACACCTACAGCAACAGACAGGGGTATACATAAAGCACGCCCGCAACACGAGTGAAGTACCCATTAAGGTTAATGGTCGTGTTTTCTGTGTTGACGGTCTAAGTGAGGATCCAACCACTGATGAGAAGACTGTGTACTCCTTTAACTGCTGCTGGTGGCATGGATGCCCACGCCCTAAGTGTACTGTCACAGGGGACCTCCATGGAAGATCCCCCGCCGAAAGCATCGCATGGACCCGTAACCAAGATCAACTTATACGCTCCCAGTTCACTCACAAGATCGTGTGGAAGCATGAATATGATGCAGGGTTGGAAACAGATGCCCAGTACCGTGAAGAAATATGGGCCATCAATCGTTCAATGGTGTTGGATCCTTTCAAATGCGGCGATTGCTTGGTCGGCGGGCGTACAAATCCATTCAAGCTATACTTTCAACATATGAAGAGCGTGAAACTCCATTACTACGACTTCTGTTCTTTAATATCCTTACGTGATGAGGAAAAATCCGTACCCGGTATGTGCTCCTGAAAAACTGGTGGGTCCCGCCATGCCAACCATCGAGGAGTTCTCAGCTAACTTGAGTAACCGTTACTGTGGGCTCTCTTCCGTAGACGTGCTCCCCCCTCGCGATTTATGGATACCGATCTTACCCGTCGTTATAGAATACAATGTCATGTTTCCCATGTGCGTGAAGTGCGCAGAGGAGACCAATGGTGATTGTAATCAGACAACCAATCACCGTAAGATCAGAGGTGTATATACAAGCACCGAGCTGGACTTAGCCGTTTGCCATGGGTACAGAATATTAAAGATACAGGAAGTGTGGAGGTTTCAGAAGCTACCAAACCTTATCACGCCATATATAAACGCTTTTTTGAAGGATAAGTTAGAAGCATCGGGTTATCCGCGAGGAGTTGATACCGAAGATAAAAAATCGGCAATATGCAGCGTTCCTGTGACTGTGAAGGGATACAACTTGACCGTTTCCAAATTGTAAAAAACCCAGTCAAGCGCTTCAGTGCAAAGTTGTCTAAACTGTCTTTGGGGAAAATTTGCACAGAACACTGGCAAAGGGAACGTTCATTTGGCAAAAAGTTATAGCGAAGTCTGGGATTATGCCAACGCTCCCGATAAAGAGGTTATGGAGATCGTGAATGTAGGTAATACTTACATAATAAAGCACATCACCGAACTGGTCACAGATATCTCAAGGGTCACAAACTTAACTGTAGCCAGCTTCACAACGGCCTACGCCCACATCAAGCTTTGGGGACTACTGCACTCTCTTGGGCGGAGGGTGCTGTACGCTGACACAAATAGCGTAATATTCACAGAGAGGGAGTATGAATACATGCCTCCTATTGGGGAATTCCTCGGAGAGTTAACTAATGAGATCAAGGACGAGTATGGTGATGGTGCATACGCTGACTCATTTTTATCAACAGGACCAAAAACTTATGGGGTACGGGTGAGAATGGGGGAGGATATGAAATATATAATGAAGGCGAACCGACGAGTTGTTAACTTTGACTCGTTGAAGGATCTAGTGTGCTTGGAAGATGAGGGCGACCAGCCACCCCAACTGACTATGGGGACCCACAGTTTTCGGCCGCAGAAACTGGGGTGTGTGAAGGGCCTTAGGAAACGTTACCATGTGCCTGGTACTGTGATGCCGTACCCTTTGGATACCTTAATCTGCGATTGTTTATATATATATATATATGTGTATATATATATATGTGTGTGTATATATATGTATATGTGTGTGTATATATATATATGTGTGTGTGTATATATGTATATATATATATATATATATGTATATACATATTATATATATATATATAATTATATATATATATATTAATATATATATATAATATATAGATATAGATATATATATATATATATACACATATATATATGTGTGTATTGTTAACGATATGTTTATTTATTACGTATATTTTTTTCAATTAGGGTTTCATGTTCTCCTTTGTGTGCTTGCGTGTGTACAATCCTAAGTTCCACACACTGTAAGCTCGGTCATGTGGCTCCTGCTACTACCTGGACATATCTCTACCTGGGCGTGCTCAAATGTCCTCTCCAAACCCTGGAGCTCAGACGTGTATTTTCTCATGTAGACGAAAAATAGAGATGGCTACTTTTGATATGGCGTGTTCGACGTTTATGAAGTGGTATTTGGTAAAGTAGGAAGATGTGGTGAATACTGAAAGACGACCTACACCCCATTCCTTTGAGACTTTAAGGATAAATTGAATCGCGCGAAAGAACAAGATGTTCAAATCCTCTATGGATATTCTGTTGAGAGTATTGCCGGATTTCGCGGCACAAACGATGTAATGTACTACGTTGTGGGCTAAACTGTATAAAAGCGTTCATATACCGTGAGGTGAAAGAAACAACGCGTGCAGAAGATAAGCAACGGATATGGATAATGAGTCTTGTTGATGAGTGGTAAACAGTCGGTATTATGTCATGCTGCATCATACCGAGTATGCATACCCTTCGGCTGAGAATGTAAACCTTGTCATTATGGACAATCTAAAGTACTTTTCCTACTACATTCATATATATCATGAAGAGGTTTGCAGTAAAGTTGTGGCTAAAGACCTGTGCGAGTTTTTAATAGAATTTAGAGACGAGTATCGATTGTTAAACAAAAAGGATAAATACGGCAACATCTTTCTCTGAAATAGTGCACCGGATTTTTAATGTGTCGAAAACTTTTAGTGCGCATAAAACATTAAAACTGAAATTTTCCCATATGCCATGTTAGAACAAATCCGTACATGATTCAACAGCTTATGGTGTGACTCGCTCCCCCGTCGAGCCGATCCGCGCACCCGTGGATCATAGTCATCTCAGAGCTTGAACCGATTGGACGCGCACTCCTCGAATACGATGGAACTTCTTTTGAGAAGCATTCTCAATGCCTCGTACGATGTGTCCGTGACGAAGTCATTGCGCGTGTTCAGGGGTGAAACCGGTGCCATTAACTCTGTACTTGAAACGAATTGCAGGCAAGCAAACTCTGGTAAACGTAATGTTATTTAGTTAAGTGTTGAGGAGATGAATAGCGCCTTCGTGATAGTTGAGAAGTGGGGTGAGGACCGTTGTAAAATACCTGCAGGTGTAGGTACAAGAAGAGAACAGATTAGTGATGCCCCCTTATATGCCATTGTTTGTAAGTTGTGTATAAATAACCATCAGCTATGCATTGATATACGATTGATGTGGAACAATGCATCTGATAATAATGTTCTTGTCCCTACGCGAAACCATTTCATCCTCGACAGAATGTTTGAAATCGTCGGATTCCGCAAGCTGAAACCTATATTAGACGCTCGAGTTACAGATATGATTTATTTTGACACGGTTCTCGAATACACATACACCGCTCTGCTCGACGGATTTTTTAATGTAGGAATGAACAAGGCGAGAATGGTCTAGAGCTGGATGCTTATTTAAAAGGTTTAGACTCTTCGAAATATCATGAACTTTGGTAGAAAGGACTTCAATAGTACAGGGCAGAGCTCCCCTACACTGATCACCCTGAAGAATTGTACCTCTATATATTGAGCAGCTGTTGTTATGACTTGGAAGATTATTTCAATTGCCGCTATGCGTTGTGAAGAAGAGTTCACGATTGAAAAGCTCGGGTCGGTAAGAAAAATCCCTCAAATGGAAAGGAGTGTTTATAAACTTGTATTTAATAATGATGTGGTGGCTAACGACACCCTCTTTGTGCTTGCTTTTGATTGTATTATATCCGTGTTTAAAGATAACTTGGCAACCGAATGTAAAGTGGGCACAAAAATAGTATTGACGATATGAAGGCCATTTACATCGTGTGTAGGCACCCGCACACCTTGAACGGTGAAATAATGTAAATCGTATTTACTGCGTAGTGCAAAGCAATAATGATGTGACTGTAGACTCGATTACGTGCGAGATTAGAGTTTTAGTTAAACGCAGTACAACGAATTTATTTTAATGTCTATGTATTTTCAATATATTTAATTATTTAATATAATTGTGTATATACAGGGTGGTGCAAAAGTCTGGACCCATAGGCAATTTACTATATAAAAAATATCTTTCGATTTTTATAATAGTTTTTATAATTTAATTTTTGTTTATAATTTTACTAAATATTTTTCAGATTGTTACCCTATGGCAGACAAGTTAACAATAGCAGAAAGAATAGAGCTTGTGCTTTTGTACGCAAAAGAAGGAGCCACCTCACGTTCAGTCGCAAATTTCCTTATGCCTCGATTATACGAAATACGATTACACTTATTGTAAATTCTGAACTAGAACGTTAAATTTAACATAATTTAGTCACTGGTGTATGGTTAATTAAATTTCATTTCATAATAAACTTCCTGCAGGCCACACTTTTTTTCCATATAAACCGCCTATGGGTCCAGACTTTTGCACCACCCTGTATATATATATATATATATATATATATATATTTCTTTTTCCTGTACTATGTTGATGATTATACTCCATCTTCTGTATATTATTATTTTTATTTTCAATATATTTAATATTATTTTTTTATTTTCAATATATTTAATATTATTTTATTATTTTCAATATATTTAATTATTTAATATAATTGTGTGTGTATATATTTTTTTTCCTGTACTAATACGTTGATGATTATACTCCGTCGTTCAATATATCATTATTTTTTATTTTCAATATATTTAATATTATTTTTTATTTTCAATATATTTAATATTATTTTTTTATCTTCAATATATTGAATTAGTTAATATAACTGTATATATATATATATATAATATATATATATATATATATAATATATATATATATATATGTATATATATATGTATATATATAATATGTATGTGTATATATATGTATATATATATGTGTGTATATATATATATATATATATTTCTCCTGTACTGATATATTGATGGTTATACTCCATCGTTTTGTATATTATTTTTTACTATTTGATTGTATGTATTTACAGATCTACAGAAGCTAAGGGTAACAAAGACCCTAAGATCCACTCTAAGGTTAGCCCGAGAGAAAGGAAAGAGGAGGGGGTTAAAAGAGTAGAATAAGGGATTAAGTAAGTTGCAAAACCTATCATTCTTGGGTTAAAATTCATTCAGAAAAAGAGAAAGAAAGACTCACCATCATCATCCGCCGGCCACTGCCGACAAGTCGGAAAAATAGTCGAAGAGAATAGGGAAGGGGTGAAGGATGAAAAGAAGTAAAATAAGAACGCTTACAAATCATGCAAACACAGTCTTAACTCACTGTCTACAGACATGCAAGTAAAGACAGGATAAGAAAAGGAAAAAAAAGTAGCTAGAGTATAACAAAAAGTGGGTTAGTTTACGTTATGAGCTACATCTACATTCGTGTTAGTTTTTTTTTTTAATAATAAGCTCCTATTGTTAATTGTTTTATTATTTTAAACAACGTTAATATTTTTGAATGCCTATCTAAACGGTTCTTAAACATATTAACGCTGGTAGAGTTAACGACTGACGCGGGAAGATTATTCCATTTATCAATTATTTTAATCGTAACGAAGTTTTTAGCGATATTAGTAATGAAACGTCTACCACGCAACTTAAATTCGTTATTACGAGTATTGCTATTATCGAAAGTAAACAGTTTGTCAAAATTTACGTTATCGATTTTATTAACGATTTTGAAAACTTCAATAAGCTCCCCCTTAATCTCCAAGTTTCGAGTGAATGCAAGTCAAACTCTTTAATCATATCTTCATAAGGCTTGTTGCGCAATGACGGAATTAGTTTCGTGGCGCGATGCTGAACCGTTTCTAACCTATCAATAACCTCACGCAAATACGGGCACCAAATCTGAACGGCATATTCTAAATGAGGCCTGACTAGGGACTTGTAAAGGAACAATATAATATTCTTCGATTTAAATTTGAAATTACGCGCTATGAAGCCTAACAACCTATTAGCTTTTGCGCAAGACTTCAGGCACTGGTTCCTAACTTTTAAATCTTAGATACGCGTACGCCTAAATCTACTTCCTCGTCAACGCTCGCTATCTCTCTATTATCCATCGTGTACGTGTAATTATTGTTACGAGAACCTATATGCAAAACTTTACATTTGTCTACGTTAAATTGCATCTGCCACTTATCCGTCCACTCCATAATCCTATTTACATCGTCTTGAAGCCTATTTCTATCGTCCTCGTTAACAACCTAACCGCGTATTTTAGTATCGTCGGCGAATTTTGACACGTTACTAATCAATCCTACATCTATGTCGTTAATGTAAATTACGAATAACAATGGGCCTAACAATGAACCCTGTGGGACACTGCTACCTACATCCAACCACTCCGATTCACTACCATTAACAACGACCCTCTGTCTCCTGGTACGAAGCCATTCCTCTAACCAGTTAGCTACCTGACCGCGTATACTGTGCCTTTAACCTTCACAATTAATCTTATATGCGGAACTGTATCGAACGCTTTTTCAAAATCTAAATAAATAACCTCAGCCGCTCTATACCTATCGTATTCGCGCACTATTTCGTTATAAAATTCTAAAAAATTAGTTAAACAAGATCTATGGCGTCGAAACCCATGCTGACTACTATTAATCAAATCGCGACTTTCTAAGTGCCGATGATACGATCCCTAACTACGGATTCCAAAAGTTTACCGACAGTTGACGTTAAACTAATGGGCCTATAATTGCTCGCTACTGTGCGGTCGCCTTTTTTTAAAAATGGGCGTGACGTTAGCTAATTTGAAGTCTTCAGGAATAATCCCCGTTTCGAGTGACTGATTAAAAATCTTCGTTAAGGGGCCTACGATAACGTCTTCCAAATCTTTCAGATGTCTAGGATAAAACTCGTCAGGGCCTGGAGCCTTGCTAACTTTTAGCCTATCGGTATAATGCGCAATCTCACCCTCGTAAACAGTTATTTCATCCAAAATAGTCTCGCTGCTAAATGGAACAATATCGTCCACATCGGGGACATTATTGACGTCTTCTACGGTAAAAACTTTCGCAAAAAAGTTATTAAAAATACCCTCCATCTCCTGAGCGTCGGAAGCCAAAGCTCCGTTAGCGTCCACGAGGGGGCCTACATTATCTTTTATCGGCTTACGATTATTCACTTAATCGAAAAACTTTTTCGAGTTATGTTTACTATCTGCAGGTATAAGTATTTCTAAATTACGCTTAGCATTCCTAACTGAACTTTTAACCTGACGTCGAAGCTCGCTATATCTATTAACGTTAGCTACCGTGCCATTGCGCTTTTCAAGTCTATACGCTCTGTTACGCTCGTTTATGAACTCGCCTATTTCCCTAGTCCACCACTTGGGCCTGCCATGATTTCTAGCGCGCTTGGGCCTACGAGGAATAAACCCCCTTTCGATATTCAAGACACTATCTTTAAACGCCTCCCAATGCAAATTTGCGTCATTACCCATAAATAATTTATCGCAGTCCACTACTTTCATCCTATCTGCAAAAATATCAAAATTGGCCCTACGAAAATCGGGGACTTCTATTACGTTACTATTCTTAGTGTTTTCTATCAATAACTTAAACCTAATAATTTGATGATCACTACATCCTAAACTCTCGCCTAATTCTAAATCTTCGACTATATTTTCGCCGTTCGTCATAACCACGTCTAAAATATTGTCACCGCGCGTTGGTTCGGTAACCATCTGTCGTAAAAAGCTATCTTCCATGAACTCAAACAATCTCAAACCCTCATCGTTACCAGCAAAAGTCTCGTAATTAACGTTAGGGCAGTTAAAGTCTCCGACAACTATACTATCTCGATTATTAAGAAAGTTACCAAGAAGTGTGTAAAATCTAGTATCGGTATCGAGGGGTTGAACGGGAGGTCTATAAACAACAACAAAATTGAAACTAAGACTACGCGCCCCAACTTCGACGCATATCGCATTAATGTACATCAAAACGCCGCCACCAATCCTATGTAACCTCTCATTAGTAAAAAGTTTAAAACCCTCTATATCAAGTTCCCCCAACAAGTTCCGAGTTACGGTATTTAACCACGTTTCAGTGATAGCAACTATATCGTACTTGCAGGAATAAATTATCGCCTTAAATTCGTTTAATTTACTGTATTTATAATACTACGCGTGTTACAATAAAAGACGTGTAAGTTATTTTTTACCACGGGTCGGCGTTTTAAACTATTTTTCACGTCGGACCCGCATTTCCCGGACCCACAACATTTAAAGAAGGCTTCGACCTATACAGCTTTCAAACGTTTTCGTAAAAAAACCTACCTAGCCTAGCATTACCTATTTCATTAAAATGCACCCCCATCTTTTATAAAAAGGCTAGAATCACTGAATTCTGACCACAGCTTTAGGAAGGGTGCATTTCCCTCAGCACAAATCTCTTCTAATTTAGTATTCAAAAATATTGTTTTTGACGTAATCCTAAGACCCAAACCGTGTCTAGGGGTAATACCTAGAACTAAAGACCTATCTGACCTCGCCTTCAGGGACCTAATTAACCCCTATATCTCTCCTAAAGGTCAGGCACTCTCGTATCGGGCCTATACAAGTCGTTGCCCACTACCATCGTCACCAACATCGAATGACGGGTGGCAACATCAATCCTATCCATTTCGTCTCTAATTCTGTCAACCCTGGCCCCTGTGAGACAGACCCTCCTCCTCTTGGTCGGAATCCATTCAACGAACTCTTTGTCCATATGGCGCACTAACGAGTCCCCAATTAAAATAGTTTCCCCCTCATTCACGTCCCTCTCCAAATGGGCGAAAGGGTTCGAAACCTCGATAGGGGGGGATTCCTATCACCTAACGTACGTGGCCTAGCTCCACCCTTAACTTCTCTAAATCCCTCCCCATCTACTAATCTAGGACCAACCTTAACCCCTTCCTCAACTCTGTCCAACCTTCCCGATAAGCTACCTAAATTAGAAACTAGGTTACGCACCTCACCCTTCAAACTACTAACGTCTTCAACGTTAGTATTGGTTCGGCTTTCGTCAACTGTAGCCCTACCTCTGCCCTCATCAAGCGTTGCAAGTCTTTCCGTTACCTCACGTACACTACGTTTTATGTCAACTATTTCCTCCCCTAAATCGCAAAAGAAACAAACCGATCTCTCGGTAATTGCCATAGGACCGCCGTTATAATCCTTAAAATCCGTATACCACCGATTTACCCCGCACCTAACACACGACGCTTTCTGCGACGCCATCTCGCAAGTTAAATTAGTTTATAACCGTCACAATTTAAGTTAAATTAAGCCGGCACGCTATGAAAACTTCTAAATCGCTAAAAGCCACTAATATTCAATTACTTAACTATAACAATGTAACTATAAACGGAAGCGTATAAACGCAAGTGTATAAAATTCAGAACTTTCAAAAGTAAAGTTATTGGCAATATCCAAGAGTAGAAGCAATGTCATAGAGCTCAGTACGGAGTCTGGCTGACGAATGATAGGGAGTCTGGCTCCTCGTTCGTATTTCTCATATTATTATTAATTTTTATTGCATATATTCCTCGATTGTATAGGATTGTATACTTATTTACTATATATTTCATGAAATCGATTCCAATAATTCATCTAAATAAACAGAATGATGTAATGGTGTTTTATTTATTTCTTTTGATTGTATATATAAACGATATTATTATTTAATTATATGAATACCAAATGGCTGGTTAGGCCTTCTAAACCGGCTGACGGATTTCTAAGCCAACTGTCAAGAATATATGCTTTAATTAAATAAATAGCGCAATCTGGCAACTCAAACCTAATAATGTACACCTGAACAGGCCGTTTACGTCTTCTAAGTCAGATCAAACCTTGTAAGATAACTGGCGGATTAAGCCAACTGACGGATTATGCCAACTGTCAAGAATATATGCTTTAATTAAATAAATAGCGCAATATGGCAACTCAACCCTAATAATGTACACCTGAACAGGCCATTTACGCCTTCTAAGAAGCCTTCTAAACCAACTGGCGGATTAAGCCAACTGGCTGATTATGACCTTATAAGACAGCGGCGCTCGGATGAACTCTCAATATGTGTCTGCCAGGAGCCAGGCGAACACTCCTCTCTCCTACTTTCTCTCCTTCTCTTAGGTTAGGTATACCCCTTTGGGGGTGAGGCCGTCCCAACTTCTCCCCCAAAGACCCTCCTCCTTTCTCTCCCTCTCTTAGGTTAGGTTTACCCCTTTGGGGAGTGATGCCGTCTCACCTTCTTCCCCATAGGTTAGGTGGACTCCCCCGGCTTGCTGGGGGAGTTCCCCTTCATTGCAGCTTGGGGGATAACCCCTCCCCTTGTTGCATAACCGCTTGCAACGTCCCCCTCCCCCTTTGTTGCACATCCCTTGCAACATTCCCTCTCCCCCATTTGCAACATTGGTCAACATTTGCAAATGCATTGCACTGCACTCTCTCCTTTTGCGGTCATACTATCGGCGGCAGGACCGGACAAATGGAATGCCACACTGATCAAAAACTGTAAGAATGCAATCGCTGAGCCCCGATATTGGATATGGAGACGATCACTAGACAGGATAGAATTACCGAACACCCTGAAGAGAGCGAACATAGTTCCAAAAAATAAAGGAGGAGATCGATTCGAGGCCAAAACCTACAAGCTAGTGTCACTTACATCTCATCTCGCTAAAATATTTGAAAAAATAGTTAGAGGAAAAATATGAGTTTTTGGAAACTCGGAAAAAATTAAATGATAACCAACATGGATTCCGGTCAGGCAGATCATGCCTATCACAACTAATGGAACACTATAACATTACACTGGTATGCATATGAAATGTTTTTGTCTACTGTGAGGGTTTTTTCAACTCATATTATATAATTCGACCATGCTGAATTCGAAAATGACATTGGTTTTCCTCAATCAGGTCAGGTTTTTTCTCTATTGGCCATTTATTATAAGTCCAATTTTATCCCCAAATTTATTGATTTTTTTAGCTTAAACACTGTAGATACGAGTAATATTATAAGAACACTCGTGAAAAATGAAAACATTATGTGAATAAATACTTTTATTCATACAGTGAATATGGAAAAAAGTTTATTGAGGAAGGAATGAAGTTTTTTTGGCTTTCCGTCTGTGTTTTTCTTCGGGCACGTCTCGCTTCAAACACCAGCAATAGTCCGCCAGCATATTGATATCCCAGTTTCCCTGGTACCTCTCTTCCATTATTTTGATATCTTGGTGAAATCGTTCACCCTGTTCCTCACTATAATCCCCGCAATTTTCAGGAAAATAGTCCAAGTGGGACCACAAAAAGTGCATTTTTATGGACATGCGCGACCCATGAGCTTTGAAAGCTTCCATCAAGTTTTCGACAACGGACTCGTATTCTGGACTTCTACGCTTGCCAAGAAAATCAGTGACAACTGATTTGAATGCCTGCCAGGCATTCTTCTCAGTTGGAGTCATTGCGTTTTCGAACTGACTATCCTTGATCAAAGTTCGAATTTGAGGACCATCAAAAACCCCAGCATTTAGTTTAGCATCAGATATATGAGGAAATTTACTCTCGAGATATCGGAATGCTGAACCCTCCTTCGGGACAATATGAATGAAAAAGAAAGAAAATATACAATCATTGTATATGTAAATGTAACTTGTATAACAATATGTATGTGTAAATGTATTTTCTATAACAATATGTATATGTAAATGTATGATTACCATTATGGTGAATATTTTTGCTATATATGGTGAATATTACATTATGGTGAATATTATGTCAAGTTTCATACGAGGATTTCAAAATATTTAAGAAAAATAAATTTATAAGCCCACCTTGGAGGTTTGTCATGCAGAAATAGCAATCTGTCACGTGATCCTTTCCTTCTCTCCAAATCATGGGAATTCCAAAAGGCAAAGATTTCGCTCTGCCTTTGCTCCATCTTCTCAAATTTTCAATGCACGTCTTGCAGCACATATGAGGGGCGAAATTTTTGTCCTGGTCCCCTAGCTTAATTCCAAAGTATGCTCTATACATTGTCTTCACAAATTTAGTGATTTGGGACTGGTTATTTGGCATGGTAACCGTCCCACATATGTAGCAGAATCTATTGGGATCATTTTTACACGCTCTATTCATTATGAAATATTTTATCTATATGCCTGAAAAGTAAAAAAGATATTATACAAGTGAAACAAGTGATGATAGATGTTACTGTTCCAATTCCGCTTTGACAAAATCACGAAAAATTCTATTTTACTTATGAGGCCATAGCCGGATAAACTGAGCTGATTGAGAAAAACGGATTGCAGATTCGAAATCAGCAGGAAAACCTATATAAGAATCACTTACAAAACCCTTGACAGCAAAATTGATGCATACCAGTGTTATTGATGCACTTGAAAATAATGAAAACTATGATGTAATATACACAGACTTTGCCAAGCCGTTCGACAAGTGAAATCTATGCATATAATCATAGCACATAAACTGAAATACATGGGAATAACTGGAAAAGTAGGAAAATGATATATAATTTTTTTAGTGAGCAGCAGCAACTCGTTACAGTTCAAGGAATATCTTCATCCGAAACAGAGGTCCTTAGCTCAGTACCACAAGGAACAGTATTAGCTCCATTATTCTTCATAATCATGCTAACTGACATAGATGAGGACGTTACCAGAGACAGAACAGTAACATCGTTTGCCAATGAAACAAAGATTAGTTGAAAAAATAAGAAACCCAGAGGATATAGGATCCCTACAAACAGACATGAACAGAATCTACAGTTGGTTGGAAGGCAACAATATGAAATTAAACACAGAACAAAATTACTGGGAAGGGTTACGTGAATTAAATTTATATTCACTGGAAAGAAGAGAGAGGTACACCATTATCTACACTTGGAAAATAGTGGAGGAACTAGCCCCTAATCTTACTCTGAACCCTATAACCCCCCAAACAACAGTGGAAAGTAGAAAAGGAAGAATGTGTCGTGTTCCCAAATTAAAGGCGAGAGAGGGAACATCCTCAACTCTGAAAGAAAATAGTTTTGTTGTGAGAGGACCAAGACTGTTTAACTAACTGCCCAAGGAACTAAGGAACACAAGTGGTGTTGCGGTGGATATCTTCAAAAGAAGATTATACGTCTGTTTCAGAACAATCCCAGATGAGCCGGGTGTACCTGGCTATATGAGGTGGAGAGCAAAAAAAAAACCAACTTTCTACTTCACCAGGCCAACTCGAGAGGAGGGGCGACAAGCTTGACCTTCGTGAAGTGAGGAATCATCGCACTGAACATTTGAAAGGTTGAAAGTTTGATGTCTTGTTTTGGGACCTTTTTTTGTTGCAGATAGACTAACACGCAATGGCTAATATGGAAGTGAGTTACATTCCTTAGGAAAAGGCGGAAATTGTTCTTTTGCATGCTTCTGGCCTTAGCCAAAGACAGACAACTGAAGAAGTTCACCGTCATCAGCCCAATAAACCACGACCTAGTCAGCGTTCTGTTGGTCGAATGCTTTCAAAATTCAATGAGACCGGCAGTGTTCAGGACAAACCAAGAGCAGGTCGCCCGAGAACTTCAATTGGTGTTAAAAGCAGTAGTGATGTATTTCCAGGATCCCAATAAGACTACAACGATCGGTGAGAAAGATTGCATATGAAAGTCGACATTCAAAGACATCTGTACACCGAATATTGCAACGCCACAAATTTTATCCGTACAAGAATTACATGGGGATGATACAGACCGACGACTTCAATTTTGTAATGGTTTAAGTCAAAAAGAAACCTAGCGGATGATATTATGTTTAGCGATGAGGCGTGTTTTCATCTGAACGGATACGTACACCGACAAACACCGTGTACTGGGCGCAGGATAATCCTCATGTCGTTGTTGATGCTCATCACCAAATTAATCCAAAAGTAATGGTGTGGTGCGGCATTCATGAAAATCTTGTTTGTGACCAGTATTTCTGGAAGGAGGACTTAATGCCGAACGATATCTCCAGTTGTTGCATAATGCTTTGGAACCATATTTGGATGAAATGCCACTCACAGTACGACATCGGTTTTACTTTCAGCAGGATAGAGCACCACCTCAATTTGGCCGTGAGGTGCGACGTTCATTGGATGAAGTTCCCCTTGGCTGGTGGATTGGGCGCAGGGGACCAATCGAATGGCCACCAAGATCCCCGGACCTCTCACCCCTAGATTTTTATTCTGGGGTCACCTAAGTCTGTTGTGTTCATTGACCATCCACATATCATTGAAGACCTAAAAGAAAATATCGGTGCTGTTTGTACACAAAACACACCAGAGACTTTGGCACGTGTGCGTTTAAGTTTGGAACATCGTATCAACATGTGCGAGCAACAACGACATCAATTTGAACTTTTGTTTTCGTTCTAATGTATTACTTTTGTAAATTTAATTTAAAATAAATTTTTCTGTGCGACCGGACTTATGGGACACCCTGTATATATAGATACGAGCGTATATATAATAATAATAAAAGCGGATGATTCAGAATTATATCTCATTAACATTTTCTTTTTATTTGCATCAATATTATGAGTTTTATGACTCATGCTACAGGACATCATTCGACATATTTCCAGTGTGAATGTCGTATTTGTATTGTTTGATTCTATCTTTGTACTTTTATTCTTTTGTCCTACATAAATCCAACCAAATGCATTCAGAAGAGTGGAGTGGTTTTCATTACAATGTTTTTAAAACATTCATATACCTAATAAGTACTTTAATTCCTAGTTTCCTCAATACAGAAGATAAATGGATGAAGGTTTTATCATCCGGCAGACATTTTTTTTTAATTTTCTAGTTCCATTATGAAATTTTTTTTTCGCCTTAATTGAGCAATACTGAAGAAAATATTAAAATATTTTTCTTCTAAAGAGTGTGGTCTCATTATTTACGAGAGTGCCAGTGGATGATTTATCACACTTTATGGAAGAAAAATAGCTTACTGCATAATTCCAGGTGACAGTGTTGCTATTTTAAAATTAATCGAGTTATGCATCCGGGATACCAAATTTCAGTTAAGGGAAAATCTTGCGTGCAACATTTTGGAATGGAAATGGGCCATCCGCTATGTTTGAGTAGTGTTTTTTCCAGAGCTTTGCAATTTCATCCCCCGACACCCCAGCGATTGTCGGAGGGAGGACATTTTTGACACCCGTTTGATTCTTAACAAATTTCCAAAATTTGTTATTATCGTTATTTATGTTAGCTTCACAGGCTTTTGATGCTCGAATAGACTCTTCTTCCTGTTTACATCGCCTTATGGCCGCCTTATACTGACCCCTACTTCTACACATATTCATGTATACTGGTCCTAATCTGGGTCTACCATGAAAGCACCACAAATCGTAGGTGTCTTTCGATTCCTTCTGCAAGGGGGGCAATAAAATCATTCCATCCAAGAATAATCTTAGTATGATAGTTGTAAGATTTAATCACGGGGCTTCCTGCTTCTCTTAACAGGGATACTATCTCTATAATACCTCTCTATGAGTTTACAGTGAGAATCATTTGAGCAAGGATTACTACAGGCAAGATGCAAAATTTCTAAATTATTAAAGAGGTGACCTGTTCTGTCTTTGCATTCTATTCTCTGTTGCATATTAACATTAGACCAATCGACGCGATTATTCTTACCTATTGAGTTTTTGTAGTAAAATTAATTAATACTTCTAATGGTCTATGATCAGATAGAAGGAAATCATGCAGAATATGAACTCTAACAATTCGATCCTTTAGATTATTACTAGTGAGACAATGATCAATTCACCTGTGGTACCACTCATATCACTAACGTATGTAAAATTTCATAGGTCATATTTCATATTTTCATTTATCTACATCACTTATACTTAATTTGGCCGATTCGCACATGTTACCCAGTTCTACAAAGAATTCCGAGTTCTCATGCGCGTTAAAGTTCCCCCTTATTATATAGTGAGAATATTTGGGGTTATCTGATAATGACTTAATTTTGTACAGCAAATCAATGTATTCATCTAGATTACTGCCGTTGTTGTATGGTAAATAGCAGTTTACAATTAATATACAATCATTGTTCACTTGTAATTCAATGCCTAACAAACTTACGTTATCGCTTGTTAAAAATTTTATAGTTTGACAAATTTTTCCTTATTAAGAAAGCAACACCACCAAAAGGCCTACCGTAAATTAATTTATCTGACAAGTCGACTGCTGATGACACATGGTACATAAAGTCAAGGATGGTAGAGAGGAAATTTAGCTATTGCTTAGGTAGCCAGTGCTCTTGCAGCCAGTGCCTTGCTGCAAAGACAGGTTGAGGAACCCTCCGTGAAGAGCGTCTGTTAACCGTGACCCACCTGTCCTCTTCCCTCAGTCTCCCTGAGGCAGGGTTCACCTGACTGGGGGATGGGTGGCATGACCTTGGGGGGATAAGAGGCCCCTCCCTTACTCTGTGGCTTGGTGAGGGTCTGTTAGCGGTGTTTATATCCTGACGGACGTGCGTGCCCCTCCTTCTTCGGTGGGAGGGGAAGGAACTGCACGCCGAGCGAGGCGTCTGAGTAATCGAACGCCTCTCCCCTGCAGTTTAAGGTAAAGAAGAGGGCAGTGATGCCTCGTCTCTTGGCATCGGGCAGTCCCTGTTCCTCATTGTAAAATCGGGAGCAGGAGTCTTTTCCTGAACAGGAGAGAGGTTGACCGCTTCCCCTGCATGCTGCTTTTCCACCACACATTCGGAGGGGAGTTGGGGAGGGGATTTCGTTTCCTTTGTTGTCCGACACGCTTCTTCGAGTTCTATCTTGTTGAAAAACTTCCTAGTAACTGGGCTTTGGGAGGAGCGTCTCTTTCAACGCATCTAACTCTGACCGAAATTGTTCTAGCGAAATCGCATTTTTCTGATTTGACACCACGTGTTGGTGGTTCAGTTCAATTAACTTTTGTACCTCATTATACTGTTTGAGGAGCACCAAAACGTCTACATCACCCATAGAGATTACCGGTATTCTATGGAAGTTAGTAATGTAGAAGGTAATATTGTTCTCATTATCCCGGAGGGTCGACACTTTATTTAAAATGTCGTTTAGGATATTCTCGCTTCTAGAATTACCTTTACGAGTTGGGAGAGTAGCGTTGAACAGGATGTTTAACTGTACGCTCGCATGTTCTATCCCTTCCGAATCATAGAAATCATGACAAACAGATACGAGAAGGTCTGACCTAATATGATCTACTTGTCAAATATAAAACATAACAAAGGATTTTCTACAAGATCACGATTTTCAGCAGACGATCCCATTGTACCTGTATCGATGGAAGGGCAGGCTTACGGGGGAACGTAGATGGTGGGGGATGGTTGGGGGTGGAGGTGGAGGGAACGCTGATAAGGGTTCCACTTTTTGTCCCTTTAAATAATGCTCCAGATACCACCGGTTCGATGCCCAGGCATCTTTTCATATTAATTATGTAACTATTACTAAGTATGGCACAAAGTATATACGCGCAGTCACTGTACGATTATAACGTAATGAAACATACATTTCCCGAGGTCACTGGCAAAAACTTTTACTATTAAACGGAAGATTCGCAGTGTAGATGATGGGGGTGGGGCGGAAGGAGGGGAAGAGGATGCTAATAGAAGTGCCCACTTCTTGTCCCTTTAAATCACGTTCCAGATACCACCAGCTTCATGCACAACCATCCTTTCACATTAATCATCACGACACTATATACGCGGGATATTATAAATTTTGATTAAGAGATAGGTGGGTGACATTGTTATCATAAACGTTTTTCAAATTTAAATGTAAACTTTATTAACGGAAAGAGATTACTCTGTTTAAATCTAAATTATTGTCCCAGTACTTTAAATATAAATGGATTTTTAAACGAATTGAATAATCTTGTTCCATTAATAGTATTTACAGTTAAATTTGGAAAAGACTGCTATAATGCTATATCCTTTTATTTCTTAGGAGAGTACATAGATAGATTACTTCCTTTCAGTACCATTCAATTAAAGAAACGTGTTGTCTACTGACGGTGTGCGGAGAATCGAAAAATTCGATTTGGGTCGATTCGACAAAAAGTGTCGAAACCCGAACCCAATCAGCGCGCAGTGAGTCGAGAATTTCAATTCGGCCTTTCCCGACCTAGTTTAACCCTTTAAGGTTGGAATTTTTTGTAGGGTTAAGTTATGAATGTGTGTATTTGAAACGCTACCAATTTGTACCGGTCGTCCTGAAAGGGTGAAACTGTCTGGCAATATGTTATACTTTCATTAAATAAATAGTTTTTTGTTCTTTCTCATATTATGTGATTAAATGTTATATTTTCATTAAATCAACAGTTATTTTGTTCTTTCTTATATGTTGTGAATTAAATATGTTATACTTTCATTAAAAAAATAGTTTATTACCAATTTGAGCCAATTTTCTTTCTATCCTAGTTCGAGGGGAATGAAACTGTCAGTCTTTGGTTCAGAAAAAGTTTGAGGGGTTTTATTGATGAAACAAAAAGAATCGAGAATCGAATCGAGAATCGAAAGTAAGTGGCCGAATCGAATCGAAAATCGAATCAAAATGAAAAGCCCCGAATCGCACATCTTTATTGTCTACCCTATAATAAAAATTCCACCCACTTATCTTTTGTTTTGAGGAAAATAGAAATTAATGCACAGTATTTATTAAGTATTTAAATGTTTTGAAAAACATTATAACAAAATGCATTCCTCTGAATGTAGTATTTGGTTGTATTTTTTTCAATAGGTTGTAAGGTGTCATCTGGTTTACGTAGCTAAAAAGCGTACAAGTCTGGAAGAACTTTCAAAGCTGATACTATAATTTGTGACCCGATTGAAAAAAATATTGGAATGATGGCTTTCGTGAGTTGTGGTGATATATATATATATATATCAGTGGCGGTTCTTTAGATTAGGCAGGTGAGGCGGCGCCTCACCTAATAAAAACAAAATATTCCATCTTTTACATATATAATATTAATTATATATATATATTAACAAGATAAATTTATATAAATGCATAAAAATATTATTCATAAAAAGTTTTTTCCCATTCATTTTGTACACAAAAAGTCCTATATTTCATGCATAAAGTGCTAGCATTCGAAAAAACTTGCTTCGCCTTGTATTCATGAGGCGAGACAACCAAAACGTTCAGTGTTGCTACGAATGTAAACTAGTTGCTATGACGCTGATGACGTCACTCACACTGCTGAAATATTACTGGCTGAGGCGAAATGAATTTTCGCCTCAGCCAGTACTTCACACTATATAAATTTTTTTTGGCCTCACCACTTAAGGAATGCACGAGCCGCTACTTATATATATCATATATATGATGAATTTTACACTTAAATACTTGAAGTGAATGAATGATGCAAACCCACAAGGAAAAATAAAAAAATTATTCCAAGGCCTTTCATGTATTCAGCATACACCTCGTCATTTCCTGACTACAGTGGGTTTAATTTTCCTAGAAGAGTTCGTTGTTCAATGCACGGTCCGTGTGTATCATATATATATATATATATATATATATATATATATATATATATATATTCATTTGTTTTATCTCTGCAAAATTACTTCATTTAATTAATGAAAAGTACATGTAATCCCGTCTACCCTTAAAGTTAGCCGCATGCAAGCTAACAACATTTCATTTCTATTCCTAAAATGCAGTGATTCTTAAAATTAAAACCTAGATTATGTATAATAATTTGTAAAAGAAAAATGTAGGATGTTCGTAATGATATTATAGCACTAATTCAACCACAAAATTACAGTCTGAACTGCACTATTTAAAACTTCGAAATCATTTTTAGTTTCCGTTTTTAAGATCAAAGCCTAAAGTGTGAATCTATCTTGTAGCAAAATTTTAGGATTTATACTGTAGTAAGAGGTACTCGTACGTTTATGTTAAATTTTTTTTAAAGTTTACAAAGAAAAAAGACCCTCATTATCACATTGTAATAACTTTTCAAAAGAGGATTAACAGCTAACACACTATATATATATATATATATATATATATATATTAATATATATATTATATTATATATATATATATATATATATATATATACAGAGAGAGAGAGAGAAGAGAGAGAGAGAGAGAGAGAGAGAGCCCACAGGAATTAAATAAAACTTATTGGAACATAATGAGTGCTCATTATATCCCTGCAGGGCTCTCTATGTACCCTCAAAAAATTCTGAAATTTTGTAGAGCTTCAGGAAACTGTACGCTATAATAAGTTTTCTGGAATTAACCAAGAAGCTCTTATTGTGCACGAATATTTAAACGTTTGAAAAGTCTGAAAAAGGACTTTGATTCGAAATTCTATACGTAGAAAGCCTATAACATCACAATCTTTCCTTGATTTCCTTCCTTGAATGATTATATAAGAACTTTCGAGGCTTTTAGTGTAAAGCCGTTTAACTCTATTTATTCCACAAATAAAATGTATACGATAATGAAGAAACCTTAAATTATTATTCTTTCAGACGATATAATTAGAATTTCTTTTACTGTTCATGTAATTTAGCAAAACATTTCGTTTTATTATCAATTAAATAAGCATTTTACGTCTTTTTAATTGAAAAACAAATTTTAAAAAGGGTGTTAAATCCTACGAAATAATGAATGACACTGATTAAGTCTTTAAGAAAACACCTTAAAAGATTATGTTTATAGAGAAAAAGGTCCCCTTGGGATACATATTTGCATCTCAAATAATTCGTCGAATGGACGATTTTTTCCGAATGACGATAACATCGCCACTGCATTTCCAAATGCTTCACAAAAGATCAAAATCACCAAAGTGTCGAATCCATTCCGATAGGAGGGTCTAAAGAATTAAAAAGAAGACACAAATGGTTGAAAATGCTCACAACTACACCAAAGTAACTTAGGTTTTCAGTTATTATGAAAAAATAGACTGTAAATCAATACATAAAAGAGCGCTCGGGGTTTAACCTCCTTCGTCACAGCGAAGTTTATGGGGAAAAAGGGATCTAAAGCTTTACATGAATTCAAACCACGGATCCCTACATCATCTGAACGAAGAGAACGGTCACTAATCCAACTACTGAACAGACTCACTGTCGCTTAACCTCGTTCATCTAACGGAAGCGGTGTCGCGACGTGACTATGACGAAGTCCAGAATTAATGTATGGAGAAATTAATCAACTAAATGTCTTTATTGTATGTTTTATGACCGAATGCTTTTTTAATCTGAATCAGAATTTATGGAGAAATAGAAAAATTCAACAAGAAAATTAATTATAAATGCAAAATCATTTTTTGCAAATTTAAATATTTGATGACTCCTTATTTGCTTCCTCCTACAGATTAAAAAAAAATAAAAAAATAAAAAAATATATATATATATATATATATATACATATCACACACACACAGTGTATATATATATATATACTCACAGTGTGTGTATATATATATATATATATATATACATATATATATATATATATATATACACATTTTAACTGCAAACAACACACAGTATAATTAATGTAAAGAACGACGCTTGTGTAGAAGAGCGTTCCGCACAAGATGAGGAGGGAGAACGAACAAATGAAAAATGAGGTACCACCCGGGAATCGAACCCGGGATCATCCGATTGCCGGTCAAATATGCTATCTACTACATCATGTAGGAGAATTACGACTTCTGATTGATCGAGGTCTATTGTGTAGTGGATAACATATCTGACCGGCAAGCGGATGATCCCGGGTTCGATTCCCGGGTGGTACCTCATTTTTCATTTGTTCGTTCTCCCTCCTCATCTTGTGCGGAACGCTCTTTTACACAAGCGTCGTTCTTTACATTAATTATACTGTGTATTGTTTGCAGTTAAAATGTATATATGTACGGCATGCGGAGGTGCCCCCTCAGGGCATTGGTTTCTGCTCGTATGCAGGAGAATTACGACTTCTGACTGATCGAGGTCCATGGTGTAGTGGATAGCATGTCTGACCGGCAATCGGATGATCCCGGGTTCGATTCCCGGGTGGTACCTCATTTTTCATTTGTTCGTTCTCCCTCCTCATCTTGTGCGGAACGCTTTTCTCCACAAGCGTCGTTCTTTACGTATATATATTCTACTATTTATGGGTATTTTCTATACGAATTCGTACTGAAAACAGCGTGACCGAGGAGAATGAAGGCTCAACGTTTTCCTAAACGTTTATTGATATTTACTTTCCTAAGTTCTGGATTAACTTAGAGAGAGAGAGAGAGAGAGAGAGAGAGAGAGAGAGAGAAGAAAATAATAAATGCACTTACATAATTAGTGTTACATTATCAGACCGTTACACTTTATACAATTTTGCATTAAAATCTATCCCTGCACATCCCCAAAAAGTGCCTGGAAAAAGATTTGATGCCATTTTTTGCTAATGCTTGGCATCTGCTAAAAACGTTCCTTTGGGTATGGCAAATATCACTGGGATGGATGCCACGCAGGCATTTTTTTATTTAATTACTTTAAGGTCAAAAGACCAATGGGTGTATTTATAAATTTTGAATCGCCTACTCTACTTAAGTGTTTTCAAATGAAAATTTTCCATTAGTTTACAAATATGTACGTACATGAATTCTATTTGTGAGAGTAGAAACAATAAGTATGTTGAATACTGGTGACCTAAACGTACAGTATATTCAAAAGTGGAATAGGTGGGACATATTTCAATGAGATTTTCTTTCGTTTTAGATGGTGAATAAGTGAAATCTGAAGATGAAGGTTGACTCAGAGTTGTTTTTAAAAGGAAATCTACTCCTCTGATTACAGCCTATGAACTGTGCATAATATGCCCAAACCATTAAGAGGTGCGACAAAAGATGGAAAGCTGAGGGTAAAGGAATGTGTACAGAAACGAAGGAAATTTATACACTTTCTTTCAGTACAACAGTGTTGGACAGATTGGATGCAATACCTGAAAGTGAATGGAATGGTAATTACATAAAGTGGCATAAGGCTTGTTACAGTTCTTTCACATCGGCGAATCACCTTAATCGACTTCAAAAGAAGTTTGAAGAATCTTCTAATGTCCCATGTTCAGAAGATGAAAGTTCCTCACAAACAACTTTTCGTCGACAAACGTCCAAACCAGTTGAGTGGGAAAAGTGCATGTTCTGTCAGAAGGATGAAAAATAAAATCTTCACAATGTTAAAACATTGGAGAAATCTGGAGATATTAACTTACTCAACTTTGGACCCTGTTATGGGTTTGCGGCTCTATGGAGTAAATGATCTAATTGCTGTTGAAGAAAAGCACTATCATAAATGCCTTCTTCAGTATGAGCGTAAGATGAGTAAACTTTCTAGTTCTGGTGAGTAGTATGGGCGCAAAAGGAGAGAGTGCAATGCAATTACAAATGTTGAGGACAATCCAAGCGCAAGCACGCGAGGTGTTGCACGTACCCTCGGTGTGAACAACGACCTGGTCTGGAGAGTGTTGCACGAGCAGCAGTTACATCCGTTCATCGTCAGAGAGTCCAGGCATTACAAACTCGTGTAGCATGTGGATTTGCGTGCGCCCACACGTGAGAATTGTGCATGTTAAACACACCCTCACGTGTGAAACAGGCCTCATCTGAGAACAGCACATAAGCCGGAAAATTAGGCTGCACCGCTGTCTGCTGCAGAAACCAGCGTGCGAATTCCACACGAAGAGGGTAATCCCGAGGTTGTAATGCCTGGACTCTCTGACAATGAAACGGATGTAACTGCTGCTCGTGCAACACTCTCCAGACCAGGTCGTGGTTCACACCGAGGATACGTGCAACACCTCACGTGCTTGCGCTTGGATTGTCCTCAAATCGCCGTAGGATTTCTTCTTCCATGTCAGGAGTGCGCACGTTTCTCTCCCGGCCAGTGTCATGCATGTTTTCATGGAATGTTCCAGTTTCTCGCAGTCGCCGATGCAAATGCGCAAACGTTTGGTGGTTTGGCACACGTCTGTTTGGGAAGCGCTGTCGGTACAACCTCACAGCAGCTCTTCCGTTTCCATTGGCAGCCCCATACACCATATGCATGTCAGCCATCTCAGCAGTCGTGAAGCGCTCCATGTTACGCGTACTACGTCCGATTTAAGAATGCCCGCGGCAAGCGCGAGTCTAGCCCACTTCACCTTTTAGCCAATTGCAGCGGCGCCCTCTCGCGCCGAATGGTGACGTCAGCGGACATACACTTATAGACGAAAAGGGTTTGTCTTGGTTTTGCCTATACCCCATTACAATTTGTACAGAAAGTTTTCAAACACCCTGTATATATATATATTGTATATATGTATATGTGTATTGGTACTTACGTATTATCAGACTACCAAACTATTATCGGGACTACCAAACTGTTTATTATGTATTTTGCTCTCGTCATTTTCGTTTTCAAAGTATCTAGATTCACTTGTAATAGATATTAAATAGCTCGTGCTCGGCCGCGGAGTGACCTAGGACCGGGGAACTTGACAGAGCACATCGGCAGTTCATGGGCTATCAGTTGGTGGTGGTTGCAGAATTTTCCGATGTGCCGTTTAGTCTGTGCACGGTTCCGAAGAAAGCGGACAGACACACAGACACATTTTAGCTCAATAGTATATAGGATGTGCAAAAACCAAGAACTCTGCTGATTCGAGATAAAATTCTAAAATTCTAGAGCATTGTCATGAAAGAGAGGATAGATGGTCTAAGAAATGCAAGGTCGCTTCCAAGATTGTACTGATTTTGTTGCAGCGGAGGCTGTTTATCATCAATCATGCCATTCAAAATTTCTCACTAATGCTACGGAAGGAAAGCCTGTTAGTCGCCCAGTAGATCAAGGAATGGCAGATGCATTCACTAAAATTTGTCAGTAGCTTGAAACGGAATCTGAATCCGAACTTATTACTTTAAGAGAACTACACGAGAAAATGATTTCTTTATCAGGTGGGAGAGAATTTTACATTGCTAAATGGTTTGAACAGAAAATACAAGAGTGTTATGTATGATGAACACATTTACTTTGTAGAAATAGAAGGACGAAGCAATGTTTTCTACTTTCAGAATGTGGTTGACTATATCATCAACAACAAGTGGTACCTTGATAGGAAAGACAATGTAAACGATGAAGCTATGCGAATCATATCAAGAGTAGCAAAATTAATCAGAGAGAAATCAGAAATATGAAACAAGATACAACCTTTTACCCTACAGCTGATGAAATTAAAAATGGTGCTGATAATTCTGGATGGATTCCTGAGAGATTACGTCTATTGCTCTCTTCCCTACTCCCGAACACTACCAAACCGTCTGCCATTGGATAGTGCATTGTTAAAGCTGCTCGACCACGTACAGAATTACCATAAATTTTATTTGGACTTGGCATAGAAACAGATCATGTGTTTAGCTCAAGATGGCTAATTGATGAGCTTTTTAAACTAGGATTCTCGGTATCTTACTCCGAAGTTAACAAATATAAGCAGTCTGTCGTTCAAAACCAAGATACAAGATCTAGTATGCAGTCATACCTAGAAGCCTTCACTCAATGGGTGGCAGACAACGTAGACCACGACATCGCTACCTTGGATGGATCGTTTCACGGAATAGGGGTAATCGCTGTCTCAACGTCTTTTCCTGGATGCGCATGATTTTCTGACAATGAACTAATTCGCCGTGAAAAAATAGTAAAATCCAAAGCACTCATTATCAAGTGCAATATACCGATAGCTAATTACATCAGTGGAGTAAAGCCTGCTCGGTCATCACTTGTAATGAAGCCGTATAAACACATTCAGCATCCATTAGTTCTGCCATCTTCAAACACCGATCTTCTATGGCAAACCATGCATTTCTTCAGCAGTCCTTCAAATCCCTAAACAAACTGGTCTGGTTTCATGCAACAAATAACCAATAGACAATATCCTGGGGTTTCTAAAGTAACGTTCCTACCAATCATAGATTTCAAACCTACCGATGACAAATGCCTCGACTCAACATTAAATTTCATCAACAAGCAAGCAAAGCGTTAAACATCACAACTCCCTGTATAACACTGATCAACCGCTATGGTTCTACAGATCTACAGAAGCTAAGGCTAACAAAGACCCTAAGATCCACTCTAAGGTTAGCCCGAGAGAAAGAAGAAATAAGGGGTTAAAAGAAGAGAATATGGGGTTAAGTAAGTAGCAAAACCTATTACTCGTGGGTTAAAATTCATTCAGGAAAAGAGAAAGAAGGACACCGTCATCATCCGCCGGCCACTGCCGACAAGTCGGAAAAATAGTCGAAAAGAATACTTCCAGCTGTTACAGACCGATCTTCCACTCCATAGGGAGGTAGAGGATGCAGCCCACTCTGCCGGAAAAGGGTGAAAGATGAAAAGAAGTAAAATAAGAACGCGTTACAAATCATGCAACACATTCTTAACTCAAAGAACAACACATTCTTAACTCAAAGCAACACATACCTCCAGCAGTTGCAGACCGGTCCTCCACTCCATAGGAAGGTAGAGGATGCTGCCCACTCTGCAGGAAAGGGGTGGAAGATGAAAAGAAGTAAAATAAGAACGCATTACAAACCATGCAACACATTCTTAACTCAAAGAACAACACATTCTTAACTCAAAGCAACACATACCTCCAGCAGTTGCAGACCGGTCCTCCACTCCATAGGAAGGTAGAGGATGCTGCCCACTCTGCAGGAAAGGGGTGGAAGATGAAAAGAAGTAAAATAAGAACGCATTACAAACCATGCAACACATTCTTAACTCAAACACTATCATACCATGCAAATTACAGACATGCAATGAAGAGAGTTACAAACATGCAAATAAGGAGAGAGAGAAAAAAAAAGAATTAAAAAAAATGGGTTAGTTTACTCTACGAGCTACATCTAAGTTCGTGTTAGTCTATTTTTTTCTTTTGCTGGCATATCACACGCTGGCATGTCACAAGCTGGCATTAGTCGTCAACAGACTCATCCCCGATCACCACCCCACGAGCTCCCGTTATTAATTGTTTCATTATTATATTAAACAACGTTAATATTTTTAAACTGCCTATCTAAACGGTTCTTGATAAATAAATATACATTAATTATGTTACTACTTTTTATCCTAAAATACTATTATTTCAGCAAAATAGCTAGGGACTTTTGGACCACCCTGTATATATATATATGTTACGGCCCTTTTGCAAAATCAACCTTTTAGCAAAAAAAGGCCGATTTAGGTTAATTGAATGCCCGATTAAGTCAACTGGCCGCCCTTGACAATTTGTTAGGTGAAGTCGTGATATTTTTGTTGTTTAACGAAAATATCAGACTTCACCCTTTTGTAAAAAGGCTGATTTCGTAAACGGGCCGTAACATATATATAACTGCCTGTCTGTCCCACCCTAAAACAAAGAAACGGCTCTCGAGAGAAAAAATTATTACATAAAAGTTGCTTAAAATTAATGGAAACCTACGGGAAAATTAATTGAATTCCCGGTTAGGTCAACTGTACGCCTTTGACGATTGGTTAGGTCAAGTCGTGATATTTTTGTTAGTTTTAACGAAGATATCACGACTTAACCTAACCAATCGTCAAAGGCGTACAGTTGACCTAACCGGGCATTCAATTATTTGATTACTAACAGAGAACCCGCCCTTCCTGCGGATAGCAAAAATATCTCGTCTACAGGCGGAATATTAATGTTAGCTCCTGCGGAAGGCTGTTGTTACCCTTCGGGTAATACATAGTTACTGTACGGTCAGAAATAATATATTAGATTTTTTTATCTTTTTTTTATTAACGAAAGTGTCACGACTTAGCCTAACTAATAGTCAATGTTAAATTTAAAATTTTGTATTTTTTTTTACGGTACAATCAAAAATAATATATATATATATATATATATATATATATATATATATCTCTTCAAAAGAAGATTAGACGCCTGGCTCAGAACAATCCCAGAATCCCAGATGAGCCGGACGTACCTGGCTATGTGAGGTGGAGAGTACAAGAAACCAACTCTCTACTTCACCAGGCCAACTCGAGAGGAGGGGCGACAAACTTTACCTTCGCGAAATGAGGAATCATCGCACGGAACATGTGAAAGGTTGAAAGGTATATACATATATATACACAGGGTGTTTATAGTTTCTATCTATTTCAGTGAAAACGTAACAAAAAGGGTAAAATTCAATAACAATATAATAGAAGGCATACATTTAATGACGACTTAAGCATATGATTCTACATGAGCACCATCAGTATCTCGGGGAGCGAGCAGGCCACGCAATGGGTCCTCCACGCAGGGCTGGATTAAGCATTGTTAGGGCCGGGGGCAATGAATATTTTCGGGCCGGTGTTACTAGAAAAACACTAGAAAAACACAATTCTTTACCTGATACATCATACATGAGTGATGTGATCAGCTGACTGGGATCAATCAACAGAAAACGAAACAAAAACAAAGATGTGATTACAGAAAATGTATATTTTGTTCATATAAATAGGATACTAAACTAGGTTTTGTAGAAGCGGAATCTAGAATTTTTTTTTCTTCCTCACGGTCGACCAATTATTTCAACGGTAGATTAAAGCGTTTACATAGTTTCTTGGGGTCGGTCAGCATCTTGGGGCCGATCAGCATCTGGGGCCGGGGGCAAATGCCCCCTTTGCCCCCATTATAATCCGCTACTGCCTCCACGTCCTATCCATTTATCAGGGAAATGGTCATCCAAATAGTCTCTGGCTACTCGACTAAAATGAGGCGAAGCGCCGTCCTGCATAAACCATGTACGACGTCGGACACCAAGAGGAACTTCATCTAGTAAATCGCTAAAATCATTCATTAAAAAATTGGAATAGGATTCTCCTGTTAATCTTCAGGCAAAACAAAAGGACCGATTAAGTTGTCGGCAATAAGTCCTGCCCATACATTGATACTAAATTGTTGTTGGTGCCTTGACTGGATGATGGCATGCGGATTCTATTCAGCCCAGTGATCAGTGTTGTGAAAATTGATCACTCCATTTCTTGTGAAGACAGCCTCATCAGAAAACAACACGGAGGATAGAAAAAGATTATCGCGAGCACAATGTTGAAGGAACCAAGTACAAAAAGGTTCTCGTGGTGGGAAATCAGCTTCAGTAAGGCCTTGTACTCTCTGAATTTGGTATGGATAAAGCTGTTGTTCCCGTAAAATTCTCCACACCGTTGTGTATCTTACACCCTCTGCTGCTGCTATCCTTCGGGTGCTGACACCAGGATGTTCCTCCACGCGAGTCAGGATCCGCTCCTCCAACTCAACAGTTCTGGCGCTGATTGGTCTACTACCATCTGAAACTCGCTTGTTGAATGATCCTGTATTACCAAGACGCTCGTCTATTCTCTGAAAGGTCTTCTTATCTGGCAGACAGCGAATCGGAAAACTTTCCGCATACAGACGTCTTGCTGCGGCCGCATTACCCTCGGCAAGTCTATACATGAGATGCCTGTCTGCCATTTCTCTGTTTGAATAAGCCTCCATTCTCACTTCAAATGCACACTGTCACTGAATAGCACAAAAACTTTTAAGTTTTTTTGACTGGACTGCCTTTATTCATGGTAAGAAGTTACGAATACGAACAGTGAAACACCGCGATGCAACTCTGACTGACTGACTGATGGCTCTACACTCAACGATATTGAAACATGTCATAGAGTGTACGAAACATTACAATCGGCGAGGCCATACATGAACTAAATCTCGTACACACTCCCAAACATTGTCGGCAAGTAGTGTTTGTAAACAGCTTGCGGAAAGAATTGCTGGAAAACAAAACGGGCTGTAACTCGGAAACAAAGCGATTTCGGGCATATGTTTATATAGACTTTTTTCATTGTTTTTGTCTGGTCCTTAATCCATCCTGAAAGTGCGTCCCACATGTTATGAAACACCCTCTATATATGTATATTTTTTTTTAACATTAGAATTAACCAACTGGTTAGATTAATTGAATGCACGGTTAGGTCAACTGTACGCCCTTGACAATTCGTTTGGTTAAGTCGTGATATTTTCGTTAGTTTTAACGAAAATATCACGACTTAACCCAACCAATTGTCAAAGGCGGACAGTTGACCTAACCGGGCGTTCAATAATTTTCCCATAGGTTTCCATTAATTTCAAACAACTTTTACCTAATAATTTTTTCTCTCCAGGAGCCTTTTCCGTGTTTTAGGGTGGGACAGATGCACAGACACTCAGACAGACAGACAGAGAGCACAAATACAGATTTTAAAAAATTTAAATTTCGTCTAATTAAAAAAAAAAATTAATTTTGTTTGCTGAATTGTAAATGCATAGAGTGAAAAGCTCCGCCCATTTTATGACGTGTCTATGATGTCACTATCTTTCAACCAATTCGGAATACAGAGGGACGGACGGTCGGACAGGACTCCCTTTTTATAATATAGATTAACCGGGCATTCAATTCAGTTGTCTGTGATATTCTAACTTGGTGATTTTTTTTTAATTTCCGTGAAATATGAAGTGAAATATTCCTTGAAATATCAATTACTCTGGGTTCAATTATTTGGTTAATAAAACTATAGTCATGAAAATCTTAAGCTTAACAAATCTTGACACAATGTGAAGCTCAAGATTTTCATGACTGCGTGCTTTTCTATAGTTCTATTGCAGTGATGGGGCCTTCGGGCACAGTAATTGTGTTGGGGGGCTGGTCACACATATTTTTGTTCATTACTCATCACCCCAATCCATCATACGAAGTTTGGTCAAAATCGGTTGAGAAACGTAAAAGTTTTTTCTGAGGACAGATATATAATGTTTTTAATCTAAGGAGTGATATGACGAAAAATAAAAAAAAAGATTTGAAAAATTAAAATTTAATACAATCAGCCCACCCCAAGCAAGTGATGGGGATAACAGGCTAGTATATTAAATATAATAGACAATTAGACATAATATATTAACAAAAATATACAGAAGACTCTAAATTAAATTATCTACAAGCCCATCACAGAACGAGACTAAGTCTTCGAAGTAGAGAAGAACGCATCCACAGTTGTTTGCCTCGCTTCTCTTTTTATTGTAGATTTCCTTGTAACATTTGATAGCGTCATCGACCATTCTTTTGACTTTCAAGCTTCGTTCCATCATGGGATCCGCATCGGCAAGCAGCTGCATTCCTTCTTCGATAAATCCAAAGGTTTTACACAGAGTTTTGGTAGTCAGAGTTCTAACAAATTCTGCCTCCTCTTGTTGTTCCATTTCTTGCAAGTCCTTGAGATTTTGGATGGAAAGTTCTTGATGGAAATCGAGAACCTCGACAGCATCATTGTCTTCAAGCTCGTCGGAACCTGCTTCATGCGCCAAATCTAAGATCTCTTTTCTCGTTGCTAGTTCTGCCTGAAGTTGTGGACCGTTTCTGGCCAAATCCGGCCCCAAACTGAGTTCATGCAGCCTTCGGAGACTTCATCCCAAGCACACTTACTGTTCTGCAAGGCCTTATGGATGTTGTAACTTTTCCAAAAAGGCGCCATTCAAAATTATGTAACTCTATTTTTGCTAAAACCTGACACTCTGTAACGTTCCGTAACGTGTGGGGTGTGGGAAGTGTTACATAACATCTTTATAGGGTGTGTCTGGTCTAGCGTTACAGAACGTTCCTGGGGGATCTGGGGTGTCAAGTTTTAGCAAAAATAGCGTTACGTAATTTTTGAACGGCCCCAAAGTCAGAAACGTTTCCTTGTCCGCATTCGTAGCTTCAACCAATTGTTGTAACGTTCTTCGCAAGTAGTAGGCCTCAAACACCCTAATGACGTCCTGGTCCAAAGGTTGAATTAGCGAAGTCGTGCTCGACGGCAAGAAAACGAGACGAAAATTTTTGTCGAAATCGCCCAAGTTCGGTGGATTTTCAGGTGTGTTGTCGATGAAGAACAAAATCCTGAAATCCAAATCTTGGTCGGAGAAATATTTTTTCCATTTGGGAATCGCGTAGTCGTTGAACCAATCGGTGAAAATCGTTCGGGTAATCCATGCGTTCTTGTTGGCTTTCAAATGGACCGGAAGATGACTCTTGGATAAACCCCTTTATCAAAGAGATTAAGAACATCCAGTTTCGTCCTCAACGGAATTAACTTTCTGGTCTTCTTAGGAGTTCCCATGCTTGAGGGTGATGACGAAGTAGTTCTTTTTTCAGACATAATGCAGGTAAATATGCCCTTTACCAGGCAAAAGCTGATTAGAATTCTCTCCTTCACGCCGTTTAAATACTGTTCTGCGTGCGGGGAAAGTGACGTCAGGCGGAGTACAGCCTCGGCGAGTCCAGAATTCTCTGGAAAATTCTCAAAACCAAGAGGTTGAAAAAAAAGGACTGGAATGCAACAACGTTAAAGCGGATAATGAGGACAACGTTGTGAGAAAATATCCACAAATAACTGAAAACGTTAAATCGACATAACGTCAAGCGGGGCCTCACTGTACAGTATATATGAAGATGATCACATCTCTTGCTTCTGTTTCTGGTTAAATTGAGAATTCGACTTTTTAGAAGCGTTTTTATAGGGTAGGCAGGGTAGACTGTGCCTGACCATTAATTTTGTCAAACTTTAGAAGCATAAATATATCAATATAAATTAGCGCAATTAGACAAAATCTGTCGATCGCGCCCTCTTAATCCAATATCATATGATTTCTTTTTTTCATATCAGCTATTACAACCTAAAACGCCCTGCCTACCTTGAATGTATAATATAAATTCAACTAGTGTGGCGGATTTGATATATGCCATTTTTAAGGCGGAGTAAATGTACATATAGTCAGCGCGCGTACTTTCCTACTAAACGATACATTTTGCACGCTTACGCTCATTATCAAGCCATCCCGTATGAAGAAATATGAGAAACTACGATTTGGGGGGTGGGGTTAAAGGAAGAAGACTGATAGGCGAATGGTGTATGACATCACAAGGGGATGGAGGGGTGTTTGTGAGAATATACAAATCACTTAGTCTTTAGTATGAACAATTGAACATTTTGCTAAAAATGATAGAAAAATAAAGCTACACTATAATGAATAAAAAATTGCAATGCATTGGAATCTCAACTGCGGTAAGTACCCTTATATACATATATAGTTATAATTATATACCTTTATTGAAATTATATATATATATATATATATATATATATATATATATATATATATATATATATATTCTGCCTACCCAATGCACCAGTCTAAAAACCGCATCTGAATTATATATATAATAACAATAATAATAACAATTAAGGATATGCTGCTTAAAGGTTTTGCCCGGATATCCATACCGAATATTCAGCCGGAATACGATTACTGGATGTTCTATATCTGGTCGGATAGTGCAGGATAGTACTTTTGAAGAGAAAAAACATACACACTTGTTCCTCAAACTATTTACTATTTATATATTGCCTGAATGCTACTAGTTTTATTAATTTGGCATACAATTGTTTATCGTAATATACAGGTACCAGAAATTATGAAAAACTAGTATTTATAGTGATGGAAAATTTTCTAAAAACAATGAAGCGGCTGTTTCTAGATTTTCGTTTGTGTTAAATTATTATTATTATTATTATTATTATTATTATTATGTAGTTAATCAGAGTAATAGGAAAATGATTTAGTTCAAATGAAAATTGCATACAGGGTGTTTCAGGTCGACCCTAGAAATATGGAAAAGAAACACTTCATATTAGTTACGGAATTACTATGACAAACTTCAAATACCAAGTACAAACTACAAATTGGCGGAATTTGTAGTTTGTACTAGGGCACTCAATATATTTTGCCCCACCCTTTTTTCTTAGCAAAATAATAAGCCAATGGGCTGAAATGTCTTTTGGGCCGTAACTTTGAACTTTCTGCGCTTCACATAATCATATTTATACACTTTGAACCTCCCCTCCTTGTATAAAACCGCCTTTAAACGCCCTTGTATAAGACCGATGGTTAACGCAGTTTCGAAAATGGCGTCTGACAGTGATGTGCGTCGTAAACAGAGAGCTGTTATCCAGTTCTTAACAGCAGAGAAGGAAACAGTCGAAAATATTCAAAAACGTCTACAAAACGTTTATGGAGATGCAGTTGTTGATCGAAGCACAGTTGGACGCTGGTCTAAACGTGTGAGATCATCGGAGAGAGGGAGAGCCAGCCTCGATGATGAGCCACGCAGCTGTCGCCCGGCATCGGCTGTGACATCAAACACTGTGCAACGTGCTAACAGCATCATTCGATCAAATCGGCGCGTCACATACAAGGAGCTATCACTGGAGCTAGGAATTAGTGAAGGAAGTGTGAATACGATAATTCAGCAACTGGGATACTCAAAAGTGTGTTCAAGATTTGTTCCTCGCGAACTGACTGAAGATCACAAAGCTCAAAGAAAAGAAATTGCTTCTTAGTCGTTGGTTCAATACGAGACACAATGGGATGACTTCCTTTCACGAATTTTGACTGGGCATGAGACTTGGGTACACTACTTTGAACCTGAAACAAAACGCCAATCCATGGAGTGGCATCACGTAGACTCCCCACACAAGAAAAAGTTCGAAATGGCTCCCTTTGCAGGAAAGGTTATGGCCACCATCTTCTGGGACATGAAAGGGGGGATTCTGGTGGACATTATGAAGAAAGGACAAACAATCAACTCAGAGCCATATATTTCTACCCTACAGAGACTCCAGAGACGTATAAAGCGAGTTCAACCGGAGAGAAAACTGGAAGACGTCCTTGTATAACACTATTTTCTATATTGTTTATTCAGAAAAGAAAATTGCCCACAGAATCTAAATCTGTCACTGTGGTTTGAAGTTGTAGTCGTAGTTTGTGAGTTAAGTCATGTAGTTCGTTATCTATTTGTATTTTGTTCATTATTAGTATCAGTATGATATATGTGGTTATTTTGGCTAACGTATTAATTTTACTATGTTACCTTGTAAATTAAAATAAACGGAATTTTAAAGGTGAAATATAGGTGACACGCCTAGAAATTAATATAAAAAAAAGGAGCCCGTTGAATTTAAAATTTCCAGCATTAGAATATTTAACTGATTCATCTAGCTCAGTTTATTCAGAAATACGTTTCAGTGCAACAGGGAGAATCTATTAAGATAATAGAAATTGTTCGTCTCGTGAAAATACAGAAAAGCTGCTTTTCATCATGAAAATTTTTAAATGTTTAAATTTTCAGTACTAGTTAATTGTAATTTATAGCAAAAGGAAAAGATACTTTTTTATTTTAAAAATAGGAAGTTGTTCACAGTTTACTAGTATTTTTTTAAAAGATAGCCAAACAGATATAATAGAATTAGTTTTCACTTTAATCCTTGGAAAACAGATAATGAAGATAAATCACTCTGTAACAGTGTAGATCTGCTTATTTTTATTCCTATATGTAATGTCATTCAGTATAAATGAAATATGATGCTATTTACATATTTATAAGATACAATACATAAAAGTGAGCTTTCCATCGACGATTCTATTCCATATTCCCCAAACGTGATGGCATGAATATCTATACAAAAGTGTCATAGTCCGAAGGATCTTTTGAGAAAATGTGAGTCTCGTTTGAAGTCGAACGAGTGAATTCAACACTATTACACAAAACACGAGAATTTGGTGTTGTTTAAAAAGTGCGCAAAAATAAAATTAGAACCCGTATTTATTTGAGATTCCACGCCGACTCCTATCCTGTATTATGCAGCATTAATGGTTACGAAGTAAATTCTACTACACCTTAATGACTCGTTAATAGCGATGTTCTTTTCTCGATTCTTTCTTTATTTCTTTCTTCACTTTTGGGAATTAAACTCGCCTTTCTTTTATTCATTCCCTTTCAATGAAATGGCTCTATCCCTAAATTCTATCTGAAAACCATTTTCAGTCTCAAGTTCCAGCGACCGTGCCACGAATACTAATTCCATTCCCTTCTTTTACAATGTAAATTGTTATAACGTTCAAAGAAAAGGTATTACCTCATATTATAATTACGTCTCTAACTTTTGCGTGTGTAAATTTAAAATCGTGTTATTCTAATTTATTATTACTAAAATATTTACTCTGACGCGTGTAATAACCTTGGTTAACTTTGGTTTTGCTTCCTCTTTAATTGTTTATTCTGATGAAAGTTAAGTTTGTCACACCATCTTAGACTTACAGTTTAACGTGGAATATGAACCACGCCCCACCAGCAGCCCAGCGTTTTAACCACAAGGCTACTCAGGGTACCCATTTATCTACCAACCATTTTTTTATTATATGGAAGGATGAACAGTTGGGTTTTGCTGCGCGCCACCTGCCGTCACCGGGTCTCGTTCCCGAGGCCGATAGGTTCGTAGTCAGCGAGGCTAACCACTGTACCACCGAAGCGCATGTGTATATATATATATATATGTATATATATATATGTATGTATGTACCTTGGTTACTTTGGTTTTTGGTTGAATAAAATACCTTGGATTTTTGTTACCTTCGCTTTGGTTACCTAAAATATTGTAAGGTTTCTTAATAACATTGTGAAATGTTGATGTTTGTGAAAGATTCGATTACCATAATGCAGAACTCAAAATTTAATGACTTTTATGTTGAAGTAAATTTACAAGATTTTTTTCACGAGTATTTATAAACTATTTTTTGCAAGTTATAATAAAGACAAATCAGGACGGCCAGAAACGGGCACAGCCCTCAGGTCAGACTAATGCGACCATTGCGTTAACTCCCAGAATCGAACCAACCCCCAACCTCAGTGTCTTCACTTTACGTATGGTGAAACGGTGTTCTTTGCTGAGCTTCAAGCGCTGTTGTTTTCCGCAGGTGTTGTTCACTTACAATCTCAGATTCCGTAAATATACTCGTACTTTTCCTTTAGTTGCATTTCTCGTAGAAGATGCCACTTTCAATCATTTGATTCACTTGTTCAATAACATTTCTCACGCGCATACGCACACACACACTATACATACATACATACAATCACACATACATACTCGTGTGTGTGTGTATATATATATATATATATATACAGGGTGTTTCAGGAGGAAAGGTCAATATTTCGGGAGGTGACAGTATCGGTCATTGTGAGAAAAAAGTTCATATGAACATGTGTCTAATTCTGAATGGTTACGGAGATAGAGCTGTTTGAATCTGATGCGTGCGCAGCTCTTCCTCCCCCCGCGGTGGTCCCATTCAATGGCCACCAAGGTCTCCAGACCTCTCTCCGTTAGATTATTGTTTGTGGGGGTGGATGAAAAGTCAAGTTTACAAAAGAAAGGTGGATACACGAGACGAATTGCTCGCGCGCATTTTGGATGCTGCTGCCCGCATAAAGGAACGTCAAGATCAACACAGACGAACAACACGCGATCTTCGCACACGAGTTGCAAAGTGCATTGAGGTTGACGATGGGATTTTCGAAAACGTATTGTAAACTGTAACAAATTTGTCATTTTTGTATCTGATACCATTCAAAATGCCAATGTTTAAACATTAAATGTTAGAAACAGTAATTGGTTTCACTTTCTTAATTACCATTAACAATGTTTTTTGTATTTGTAGATTCAAACAGCTCTATCTCCGTAACCATTCAGAATTAGACACATGTTCATATGAACTTTTTTTCTCACAATGACCGATACTATCACCTCCCGAAGTATTGACCTTTCCTCCTGAAACACCCTGTATATGAACCACCGCAAAAAGTATATTTTAAAAATCAGAAACTATACAACGTCTGTAAAAACTTTTTTCCGAGGTGGAAAGCTTCCCAGTGAGGCAATTAAGCTTTGTACTTTGGAAACCGTTTTATTTTTTCGTCGGACTGTTTTCCTCTTCTCATGGTTTTAGTTTTATAACTTTATCGCTCTCTTGGTTCAAATTCAGCAGATTCTACAAAATTCTTGAAAGGTGCACGATCGCACGAATGTCGCAAGGCAATTTATTCATTTTTATGAATTTATATGATTCTTTGGACAACAAAGTTTGGATTCCATTTCCAGATTTAAATAATTTACAATATAGATACAAAACACACCCACACCCCCACACACACACACACACACACACACACACATATATATATATATATATATATATATATATATATATATATATGATGATGCAAACCCACAAGGAAAAAGAAAAACGATTCCAAGGCCTTTCGTGTATTCAGAGCTACACCTCGTCAGGGAATGAAGAGAGAGGCAAGATGCCCATAAATATATACAACGTAGCGGAAACCAAAACAATTAGCACATACTTAACAAGAGTTAATGAGAGGCAAAAGGAATTTTAACAAGATATTGTCAATTTTATACATTCCCGCACTGTTATTGAAATTGTTTTTAAAATGGATAAATGCACATTCTAGAATATTTCTTTCAATTATATCTCTGTTTTCAACAAGCGCTTTAGAACTATCCCATTTGATGCTATGATTACATCTATACGTATGGTTTAACAATGCATTGAAATTGTTTGCTGTTCTACACGCATATTTTTGCTGTTTTACCCTAATATCTAACGTTTTCCCCTTTTGGCCTATATATACTGAGTTACATTGTGTACATCCGATCGAATAGACACAACCAACAACATTATCCGGGCTACTCTTTATTAGGCGTGATTTAACAGTATTATTATACTTAAAGACTACATTGATGCCAATTGCTTTAAGTAAAGTCGGAAGATATTGAAAATTAACATGGTAAGGTAGACTAAGGATATTTTTACGCTCAAATTCCTTTACAGCTACATTATTATAATACCTATTCTTGGCTTTCCTAAGATAGTTATCTAAAAATGAAATAGGATAATATAATTTAGTACCAATATTCATGATATTGCAT
This sequence comes from Bathynomus jamesi, assembly GCA_023014485.1. Lineage (NCBI taxonomy): Eukaryota > Metazoa > Arthropoda > Malacostraca > Isopoda > Cirolanidae > Bathynomus > Bathynomus jamesi. The sequence goes on along the minus strand of JAJOZX010000242.1, from coordinate 1,321,822 downwards.
AACTCGGAATCTAAAATTTCAGGACTGACAACTCTCAATGCTCTAAGAAACATAGCAGAGAAAATAGAGGATTTAATCGAAGGATGATGATCAGAATAAAAATGCACATAAGAGTTATTATTAGTAGGCTTACGATAGACTTCAAATTTGAACTGATAAGACCATCTCCAAATTTTTAGGTCCAGAAAAGACAAGTTTCCATCATTTTCTTTTTCAACTATGAACTTAATAGATGGGACTAAATTGTTGAGCCTGCCAAGAAATAAGTCAACACGCAAATTGTTAGGCCAAAGGCATAAAATATCATCTATATACCTGTACCAAACCAGGTTAAATTAACAATCGTAGGCAAAATTCTACTTTCAAAAAATTCCATATATAAGTTAGCTAGTACAGGTAAAGCAGATTTCCCATCGCCAATCCAAACACGCATAGCATAAAACTTATTTTCAAACTGAAATTTACAATCTTTGACAAAAAGCTTAATTAACTCAATAAGAATGTTGTGTTGAACAGGGAAAGAATATTCAGAGATCTTATCTTTTAAAAAATCAAGTAGGTCATCAACAGCGCCTTTTTGTGAACAACGAGCATACATCAAAACTTACCAATTTGAAATTAGGGTCATTAGGAAACTTTGTCAATAAGATCCATGCTATTAATGCATGCATGATATATATATATATATATATTATATATATATATATATATATATATATGAAAATTATTTCACGAAAGTAACACGTGAAAAATATTTATGATGAATGATGAATTATACCAATAATTCAGGCATTATCTATAAAATTGGCTGTAAACAATGTGATTCCTTTTACATAGGTCAGACGGGAAAGGATTTGCACACACGTATAAAACAGCATCAATATTCCGTTAGAACAGGACAGTTGTCCAGTGCCCTTTTTGTCCATTTGTCAGAGTTAGCCCACTGTATTGATTGGAATAATGATGCTTCAGTTTTATTCCATTCAAGCAACATTGTTAATAGAAATATTCTTGAGTCTGCCATTATCCAACTTTCAAATAACTTCAACATAAGCAAAGTTCTTTTTCAACTCGATCCTGTTATTTTGAATTCCTTTAAAACAGATTTAGATAAGAAGGGTAAAACATTAAATCTTTGGTAAACTTGTCTGCTACTTTATTAACTTTTAATTTGCATTTTTTTTTTTTTTTATATATATCGAAACCTGACCATAGGCAGCAGTGTGTTAAAATCCTGGCAGAGTTCCAGTATAAATTTGTATTTTTATAATCCATTTGATCTTGTGCTAAAAATCGATATTTTTCCTTACAAATCTGTACGCCTCACTGGTAATCCTTTAAGGTTTTAATTTTAATTTTTATTTTTTATTTTTACTTCTCTGTTTATTGCATATATATATGTATGATGTATGTATGTATGTATTTGTATATATAGATTTGTATGTATATATATATATATGTGTGTGTGTGTGTATGTTATTTATTTTTTCTTTTTTTCTTTCTGTAACCTATATATAGGCTGTAACCTTTTTATGTACTTCAGTGTTCCTGAGGATGTCATTAGACGAAAGCGCTTGAGCACCATTTTGTGTTTCCTTTCCTTCGTGGTTTTATTCATCATATATATATATATATATATATATATATATATATATATATATATATATATATATATATATATATCATGCAGTAAAAAATATAATATAATATATATATATATATATATGGTTTTTTTATCTATTGTATATTTCTACAGAGAGAGAGAGAGAGAGAGAGAGAGAGAGAGAGAGAGAGAGAGAGGAGAGAGAGAGATATTTTCATGAAGTAACACGAGCCTACGACGAAGTCGACAACAAATATTATTGTTCGAAATATCAGCATGTTGATTTTTCTTTAAAGAACAAATGTTGTAATTTTAAAGTCATTCTAGATGTAAAGAAAAAAGAAGACAGAATTACATTATTATATGATTTTAAGGTTTCTTTTAGAAGACAAAAAATAAGCCATAATTAGATTCTTCATATTTTTAATTTTTTTTCTTTAAATATTTGTGCCTTATCGTCCTGATGATCCGTAGGTGAAGATGCCGCACAAAACAAGACAAAAAGAAAATCGCAGTCGGAATATTAAAGTTATAAAATCCTTAAAATTTCATAACGGGTGTTCCACTAAAAACCGGCCCGCTGGAGTACGCTGGAGTACTCCAGCGGGCCGGTTTTAAGTGGAACACCCGGTAGAATAAAATTTCAAAATGTAAATGAGCGAGTTCCAAAATAAATTCTGAATTAAAGAAAAAGATGTAATCGCATAAAATGTGATTTCTAAGGATTTTTAACACATTTTACAGTTACATTTTCGAAAAGAAAGGTTTTCCGTCAAGCCTAAAATGTTCTCCGAGGAAGAAAGTCTCATTCTAAATTTTGTCATGCAGTAAAATAACGCAAATATTTCAGTTCCCATCACTTTCTGTTTACACCCGAAGAAAATCTAATACAGTGGCCATAAATAGGCTTATATACAATTTTCTTCTTTAATGCTTCATGCCGTTCACCCTCAGAGCCTCCAATTTTATGAGAAAAAAGGAGAGTATCCATCATAGTTTCAAAAACTATAGTTTCTATGGGTGAATTCTGCTTCCGAGCTGAAACAAATTTCTAGTTCTCGTACATGCAATATTACTCATACTAATATTAACAACCAGAGGCCACTGAAAAATAAAACGATTTATTCCTTATGAGGCCAACGTTAATAAATGTTTACAAGCAGAGCCTTCGGCTCCCTTCCCTAAGGGTGGAGCTTGTGCTTCGGAAACTCGCCTACGGCGAGGGCACCTTCGCAGAGTACCGAGATGAAGACAAAAATATTATTTTACATTTTAAATATAGCTTCACAAATTTTTAACCCACTGGCTCAAAATGCGAAGCTCAAAAGGTTAGGGTTACCCCTTTGGGGGAGATTATTCTCCCTCTCTCCCCTTTATGCGACTTGGAGGGGATAAACCCCACCCCCTTATTGCATACACCCCCATTACTCCGCCCCTCTCCACCATTACCGTGGTGGCCAGTGTCGTAACACCGATTCCTCTCGATCAGCGAAGTAAGGCGGTATTGGGTCTTGGTCTTGGAGGGAGATCGTACTGTGTTCAGGTGATGCGGCAACGAGTGGTTTAGATTCCACTTAAAACGCTAGGTCCCCTCCGCAACATGACCTTTGATGTTACGGGGGTGGTTAAGTACCAGAAAAAAAAAATATATATATAATTTTAACCTTTGGTAACCTTTGGTAAAACCTTTGATTAGCTTCCGCCCGAATTGTTCATTCTGACGAAGGTCAAGCTCTTCAATCCACCTTAGACCTACAGTTTAACGTGGAATCCGAACCACGCCCCGCCAGCAGCCCAGCGTCTTAACCACTAGGCCACCCAGGGTACCCATTTTTCTACCAACCACTTTCTTTATTGGGTGGCAGGATGAACGGTATTATTATAGTTTCAGACATCACTCGAATCTTGGGATTTTCATATTATATTTAGGTATTTTGAGCAATTCTAAGACATTTTTGTTCTATGGCATTTCTGTCGCAAATTACAAATAAGCGAGATATTTAACATTTTAATATGTATGTGTTGCAAATAAAAGAGATATTTAACCTTGAATACTATTGGTGGTTTTGTTTTTGTTTGAACCAATCACAGCAACTCAGCATAGTGAGTCGGTTGGTGTCGGCCAATCACAGCTCAGCATAGTGAATCTGTTGGTGTCGGGAAAAAATGTGAATCAGTTCCACCATGGCTGACTTGTGTGCATGTTGTGAGATCGATTACTGGTCAGCCATTGCGAAATTCCACGGCAATTATTACGGTGTTAACGGTTAAGCGGTTCTGTTTTTAAGACGACACGGCATTCTTCCAACATCAGCTCAGTGTCCTCATTTTGAACAACCGTGCTTCTTCAGGGACGACAAACATCAGTGGTTGTGGACGTAGTCACGTTATTCCAAAGACAAAAAAAAGAAAGGTGTTCCTTTACTGTCTCTGACTTCAACGGCACGTTTTTTGAAGGATCTCGCCTCGAGCCATGGAAATTGGTTATTCGTGAACCATTGGCTGCGGAAACTGGGATCACTATACCGTCATCAATTGTCAACATCTCTCCGAACACTAGTGTCGACTGACGCAGCTTTTGTTCAGAGGTAACGGAGTATTCGTTTAATAACCAGGAACCAATCGGAGGCCCGGGGGTCATCGTGGAGATCGACGAATCTTTGTTTGGAAAGCGAAAGTACGACAAGGGGCGTGTACTGATCCACATTTGGGTGTTTGGAGGAATTGAGAAGGAGCCAAAGAAATTAGTCGTTATCCCTCGCGTGGAGTCTCTCAGCCACAAACGGGACTCCGCTACCTTGGTCCCACTCGTTCTCAAGTGTATTCGGCCGGCTCCACTTTCGTCAGTGACGGTTGGGCTGCTTACGTCAACCTAAAAGATCACGGCTACACTCATCTGGTGGTCAACCACTCGGAGAATTTCGTCGACCCTGCACATTCTTATGTACACACTCAGAACATCGAACGACTGTGGAGGAACATCAAAGAGTTGGTGAAACGACCTGGGAATAGTCTGAATACTACAAGCACTACTTTGCTTGGTATCTGTTCAGCCACCAGTTTCCTGAAAAGGAACTACTGCAGTTTCTTTGACGTTGCACGACGGCTTTACCCTCCACAGTCGGGAGTTCAGCGGCCTCCGAGAGGTGCATCTAGGCCAGTGGTCGGGGAACAGGGGTAAATTTAAAAATTTTGGGGGTAATGCGTGCGGTATGAGAGACACTTCCCTCAGAGCCTCAGTCGTGTGTATGGTATCATGAAACGAAGAGGTGCTTTTAGTGCTTGACACTTTGTGCTGATATTTTTTTCGTATATTTTTATTTTACTTTGTTACATAAATGTGGCGTTATTCTAAATTTTAGAATATTACGAATTTACGTCCTGATTTTGATGTTGTATCAAAAATGAAACAGCATCATTTTTCCAAAACCTGAAGTGGAGATGTTCTGAATGAAATTCTTCAGTTCTTCAATCCTTTTTACTAATTTTGTTTGTGTGCTATTCTTATGCCAGCATGTGTGGCTTTTTTTTATTTCTCCATAATAAGGGATCCAATAAACATTTTTTTAATTTGAATTTTTTGTATACCATATGCAACAATTTTAAGAGCAATTGGCTTGTTTTTGTTTACTTTGAAGTCTGGGGGTAATTTCATTTTACTCAAATAGATTTTTGGGTAATACCCAAAAACGTTCCCCGACCCATGATCTAGGCCTATTCCACTGGACGAGGACTATCAACCCAACGACCCCCAATCCACCCAGGATTCGTCAGATTCTGAATAAGGTAAGCAGTGAATAAAATTAAAGGTGGTTAGGTTAGGTTAGGCAGGTTAGGTTAGGTTAGGTTAGGTCAGGTTACGTTATAGTTTCGGACATCACGAGTTTTGGAAGTTGAAATTATATTTTTCTAACGTTAGGTTCGATGTATTTTGGACGATTCTGACGTAGATTTCTGTGAGAAAACACTAGATTCAGAGATGGGGGGGGGGGGGGGTAACTCAAAAACTAGTGATTTCCGAAAGAAATGAAAGTCAGCATCGTTCAAAACACATCGAAAAACGTTTGAAAAATATAATTTCAACTTCCAAAACTCGTGATGTCCAAAACTATAAATTTACCGGATGAACAGCTGGGTTTTGCTCCGCGCCTGCTGCCGTCACTGGGTCTCGATCCCGGGGCCGATGGATTCGTAGATAGGGACGCTAACCACTACACAACCGAGGCGCATATATATACATTTATATATATATGTGTGTGTATATATATATATATATATATATTATATATAATACAGTGGTGGGCACCGTTAACCAAAAAGTTAACTTGGATAACGATAATCCGTTAACCCCAATTTTTAACTCCGATAACGATAATCCGATAATTTTATTACAAAGTTAACGGAAGTTAACGATAATCCGTTAACGATAACTATTTCTTTACTAACATTTAAAAAAATCAAGGAAAAAAGCTTTAAAACCCATAGAAAATGTTTATTTATGCAAAATCCAACAATAAATAGGTATTTAACTGTATTTTTATCAAGTTTTTGCAAATTTTTTGCTTAATAACTTTTTTTTTATTTTTAATAAAAAATGTACTGATTACATATTTTGAAACCCTTGTAACCACTAACCATTAACTAAATTTTAATTTACCAAAGAATTATTATGGCGGGAACTGAAAGGTAAAATTAAATTTTAGGCACATTTATTAAAGACTATGACACAATGTGCTGGTTGCCCTTCAGAAAGACCAACTTCTCAAAGTTAGGCCCAACTGCCAGTCTTGACCTCTTGGGCCTCAGGATGTCCTTGCCGAGAGAGAAGAGCCGTTCCACTGCGGCAGAGGACGGAATTAGCAGACTGAAGTTATGGCGGTTTGAATTCATTCGCGGAGCGGTGATCTTCCGTGAATGACTCCTCGCAGTTAACGTGTTAACGGACTTTAACAGACTAAATATCGAGTTATCGGAAGTTAACTGGTCCGATAACGATAAATGGAAATTAACTTCCGTTAATAGTCCGTTAAAAAAAGTTAACTTCGTTAATTAACTGTTATCGGATTAACGCTTTAGTGCCCAACACTGTATATATATATATATATATATATATATATATATAACACTAAACCTTGTAAATTCAATAAAAATAGTAAAATCTCCAAAAGAACATTTAAAAGAATTAAAATTAAATTAAAAGATAACTGGAGAGCTTTTCAAACTCCTTCGTTCAGGCAAGAATTAAAACTGAAGTGAGAAAAAGGCCACGCAGAAGAGCGATCAAGAAACGTTATGCATCCGGCAGCTGAAAAAGTCTGGATACAGACCGTATAGAGTATAGACGGTTCTTTGGAGAAATAAAGGTTGGTTAACCCTTCAAATACGGGAAGGTACATTAACGTACATTAACGTACATTAACGTACATTTAACCCTTCCCCCGTAGCGGAAGGTTAAAAAATCGAAGGAAAATAGATTTGAACATAAGTGTAAAAAAACATCAATATTCCGTTAGAGCAGGACAGTTGTCGAATGCCCTTTTTGTCCATTTGTCAGAGTCGTCCCATTCTATTGATTGGACTAATTCTTCAATTTTGTTTCACTCAAGCAATATTATTAATAGAAATATTCTTGAGTGTGCCATTATTCAACTTGCAAACAATTTCAATCTTGGGCAGGGCTTTTTTTCGCTCGATCCTGTTATTTTGAATTTATTCAGACCATATTTGATAAGAAGGGCAAGCCGCTAAAACTCTGGTAGCTCGTAACTCGTATTATTTTTCTTTTTCTTTTTCTTTTTCTTTTCTTTGTGATCTATACGAGTATATATATATATATATATATATATATATATATATATATATATATATATATATATATATATATATATACAGGGTGTCCCATAAGTCCGGCAACATAGGAGAAATTCATATTTTTCTCTTTCTACAGGCCATAATGTCTGTGAGCAAGGAAGAACGAATCCAGATAATTCTACTCATAGGAAATCGGAGTCAAAGAGAGGCCGCTGCTGAATTTAACAGACTGCATCCAGACCGCGAGCCAATAACACAGAGTTGTGTTAGCAGACTTGTTGCAAAGTTTAAGGAAACAGGATCCATAGAAGATAAACCACGCAGTGGACCTTCAAGGAGGTCCACTGACGATGATACAGCGACAGCTATCCTGGCTCATTTTAACAGAAGTCTCAATAAGTCTCTTCGGCGATTGTCCGCCGAGACAGGAGTGTCGAAAAGTAGCATCCATCGCATTCTTCAGGCTCACAAATGGCATCCATATAAACTTCAGATCCTACAAAAATTAAGCGAAGATGATCCCGACAGGCGGATGGAATTTTGTGAATGGGCTACGGTACAATATGCTCGGGATGCCAATTTCCCGTCCACCATTCTGTTCAATGATGAGGCTGTTTTTTATGGAAATGGTGAGGTAAATCGACAGAACACCCGCTACTGGTCTCAAAACAACCCTCACTGGTATACCTCTTCAAAGGAACAAGGTGCATCTCGGGTGATGGTATTGTGTGGCATTTGGAAGGATCGCATCATAGGCCCCCTCTTTTTCGATGCCCATATCACTGGAGGCACCTACCTACGTATGCTCAAGGAAGAAGCATTTCCCAGTGTCTTGAACGAAGAAGAAAATTTCCCAACATGGTTCCAGCAAGACGGCGCACCTGCACATTACAGCACCCAAGTAAGGGAATACCTGTACCAACAATTCCCTGGTCATTGGATAGGACGTCGAGGGCCTGTGGAATGGCCAGCTAGAAGCCCGGATCTCACGCCACTAGATTTTTATCTCTGGGGCCACTTGAAATCGCTGGCATACGCAGAGAAAATTAGGAGTGTTGAACATTTGCGGCAGCGCATTATTGGGGCATGTAACACCATTACTCCCAGTGGCGGTTCCTCATATGGGCAATATGGGCAGCCGCACAGGGCGGCATTTGTGGAGGGGCGGCACGAGCGCCTGCAAAAAAAATAAAAATAAAAATAAGAATAAATAAATAAAGAAATAAATAAAAATAAAAAATAAAATAAAATAAATAATAAAAGATCAATAAATATATTTTTATTAATAAAAAACCATCTATTGCATTTTCCATAAACCTTCCCATAAAAGACCTAAACAATGCAAAATGCTTCCAGATTAATATTATTGGGAATAAAGGCCCATACTTTAACATAAGTAATGTTATTTTTCTGGGTTTGGTTAAATAGTGAAATGTATATTATTTATTACAGAACGAATCTTCACACTAAGCCACTAAGGTCTGTCAAATAACCGCAAATGGATAAGAAGAGGTCAAAGCTATCAGGTGCTCAGTTTAGAAAAAAGAGGAAAGAAGAAGAGGAGAAACGAGCAAAAGATAAAGGTATAGAGCTATGTCATCTACTCTTCACTGCTATATTGCACTGCTATTTTGTGATATAGCTTTCTGAGTCATTTGAAGTGTACTATTATGTATATAATTAGCCATTAACCAAGGAGGTTGTATTATTCATTTGTTTCCTATTCTAAAAGTTTAATAAATTGTGCTTAATAACATGTTAAATTAATTGTACTAGTCTATTCATGCATTGGTCTGTTATGTTCTATTTTACTATTTGCAGGGGCACTTTTGAAATATTTTGGAACACCCTCTGCCACTAGCCAGGATGAGAAGCCGTCTACTTCTGCCATTATTGAGGCTGAGGAGCCATCTACCTCCTCAGCCTCACATATGTCTCCACAAATGCAGTCTGATCCTGAGGATGAAGACCCATTTGCTTCTACTTCTCCCCGGCAGGACTCTTCAGGTGAGTTTGTGTGCACATATGTCTGTGAGTGTGTGCGTGTGTGTGTATGTGTATGTGTGTGCATCCCTGCAAAGCATTTTGCAAACAGTTATAAATTATAATGTTATTATCACTGGGTCTGGGTTACTGGGTATGTGTGGTGTTTCACCACCATAATTCCATAACATCACCACCATAACAAAGTGCTGTGAATAATGTGTTATCTAACTTAGGTGTGTATACTAATGAGTAATGCTCTTGTTCTTTCTATTAGAAATGCCTGGAGCAGAATCGCCTCCTGAGGATGAGTCTCTGTCCACCGACCCTGCTAACTGGCCTTCAGTTCTGACTGAGAGAATTCGGACACAACTGGTTTCCAGGGGACCAAGTCAAGTACCATCTGACTTTGTATTCCCTAGAAACGACAGTGACGGAAGAAGTTTCCACCATCAATACTTCAGGAAGTCATTGGTTAGTGGGGAAAATATAACCAGAAGTTGGTTGGTCTATTCCTTAAAAAACAACAGCCTTTTCTGTTTCTGTTGTACATTATTTTCCAAGAGGAAAATAAATTTAACAAGTTTGGGACTCTCGGACTGGAAGCATGCAAGCTCATTGCTCACATCACATGACAACAGTTCAGAACACCTAAATTCTATGAAAATCTGGAAAGAACTGGCAGTGAGGATGAGAAAGGGGGAGACCATTGACAAGCAGGAGATGGCACTTCTGGAGGCTGAGAAGTTGAGATGGAGAGCGGTGCTGACACGTCTCACTGCTATTGTGCATTCTCTGGCAGTTAGGAATTTGGCACTAAGGGGACATACAGAAAAATTGTTCTCACCATCAAATGGCAATTTTCTGAAAGAAGTTGAACTGATGGCACAATTTGATCCTATAATGCAAGAGCACATTAACCGTGTCCAAAAAGGGACCTCCAGTCACACCAGCTACCTCGGCCACCACATACAAAAACGAACTCATTGATTTGTCGAGCAGCAAGACCATTTCAGCAATGGTGAGCGACATCAAACAATCAAAGTTTTTTTCAATAATTCTAGATTGCACTCCAGATATCAGCCACACTGAACAGTTGTCAGTTGTGATTCGAGTTGTGTCAATGGAGGGGAAGCCCCATATAAAGGAACATTTCATGGGGTTTTTGGAGGCAGAGGAGTCCACTGGTCAACATTTGGCATCTCTGATTCTGAAGAGACTGGAGGAGCTAAAAGTTCCTTTCATGGACTGTAGAGGACAATCATACGACAACGGGGCCATCATGAGGGGAAAAAACAAGGGTGTTCAATCCAGGCTCCTAGAAATTAATCCCAGAGCTCTGTTTGTTCCATGTGGGGCTCATTCTCTGAATTTGCTTGTGGCCGATGCTGCTAAGGGATCTATTGATGCCACAAGTTACTTTGGCATCTTGCAGAAGCTTTACAACTTGTTTTCAGCCTCCACACAACGATGGGCCATTTTGAAAAAACATGTGAACATCACATTGAAGATGTGGTCTGATACAAGGTGGGAAAGCAAGATCAAGAGTGTGGAGCCCCTGAGATATCAGGCAGCTGCAGTGAGAGATGCACTGATCGAGGTGAGGGACCACACCAAAGACTCTGTAATAAAGGTCGAGGCTCAATCTCTGTCAGAGGAGGTTGGGTCATACCGCTTCGCCATTTGTTCAGTGGTGTGGCATGACCTGTTGTGCCAAATTCAGCATGTGAGCAAGCAGATGCAGTCTCCTAGCATGCACGTTGATGTTGCAGTAAATCTCCTAAAAAAAACAGAGAGAGGTCTCCGCAATTACAGGGCAACAGGTTTTGTGGCTGCACAAATGGCAGCCACAGATATCTGTGAACAAATGAATGTGGAGGCTGTGTTAAAACAAAAACGGCTGAGGTCCACAAAGCGGCACTTCTCCTATGAAGCATCTGATGAGCCCTTGGTTGATGCTTTGAAGAAGCTGGAGGTGACATTTTTCAATGCAGTGGTTGATGCTGCAACATCAGCCATTCAGGAAAGATTTTCCACGTTGGAAATTGTGGGAGAGAAGTTTGGAGTGCTGACACATTTCCAAAATCTTACATTTGAGGAGCTGACAGAACAATGTGTGAACCTTAGTACTACACTACACTTTAAGGGACAATCTGACTTGGATGGCAGAGAGCTTGCACAGGAGCTGAAGAACTTGCCTGACTTGCCATCAAAGACCATATCCTTGCTTGAACTGCTGACATTTATCCATGAAAGGGAGCTCTCTGAAATATATCGAAATTTGTGGACTGCTCTCAGAATTGGTCTTACTCTTCCAGTAACTGTTGCTGAAGCAGAGAGGAGCTTTTCAAAGCTGAAGCTCATCAAATCCTACCTGAGGTCAACTATGTCACAGGAACGCCTTACCGGTCTGGCCATCATCAGTATAAATCATACAATTGCTGAGCAGATTTCATATGATTTAATTCATGACTTTGCATCAAGGAAGGTAAGAAGAGTCAGGCTTTAGATGGCAGTGTGTGCTGTGGTGCAATTTATTTTGTTTCTTGTTCAAAGTGTAGCATAATAATTACCCTCTCTTAAGTGTCTTATTCTATTTATGTGATAGAGCATTTGTACAATTTAGAAATTTGATTCTCTAGTTTATTTATGGCAGTTGTGCAATTTAATTTGTATTTTTCCTGTTCATAGTATCATAATTACATTCTCTTAAGTGAGTTATTCTATTTACGTGATGAAGGATTTGTAAAATTCAGAAATTTGAGTCTTTGTTTTGGTTCTGAAGTTCCAACAATTAGTCCAATAAAAAGTTATTTTGTGAAAGAGTTATGTCTGTCCTTTATTTTGGGGGGATTCGAATGTGTGGGGGGGCGCTGAAGGTGAGGTTCGCCCAGGGCGTCATGTAAGCTAGGACCGCCACTGATTACTCCTGACATCATTCACCGTGTGCTTGCTGACTGGGTATCACGTCTGAATTTGTGTATTGAAAACAATGGTGGACATATTGAGCACGTTCTGTAAATAAAAGCTTTTGGTTTGCCTTTTTTTATTATTCTTCCCATGATGCCGGACTTATCGGACACCCTGTATATTAGTGGTGGACCAGATATCCGCATCCGCATCCGCAGATGTTGAAAAACTGACATCCGGTCCACCACTAATATATATATATATATATATATATATATATATATATATATATATATATATATATATATATACATTCTCTCAATCTTGTGATTAATTTCAGTGTTACTGAGGATGTCATCAGACGAGAGTGCTTGAACACGATTTTATGTTTTATTTTTCTTGGTAGTTATTTCACTATATACAGGGCGTCCCAAAAAAATGTATACACACTTTAACAGCTGATAGCTCAATTGATGTTTCTTTCTTTCCAAGTTAAACCCATTAGAATTAATAATGGCAGTCAGACTAAGCTTTGAACAAAGGAAATTCATTCTAAAATGCTACTGGAAGTGTGAAAACGCAGTTGAAGTGCAAAGACAGTTTAGGAGGGAGTTTCAAACAGATCCACCAACGCGACTTACCATCACTCGAATTAGAGATAAGTTTGAAGCCGATGGAACTGTTCAGAATGTCCACAAGAAGCGTTCCGGAAGACCACGGACATCGACAAGCCCCACAAAGCAAGAAAGAGTACTGGAAACGTATCACAAAGTCCAAGAAAATCTGTGCGGCAAGCGAGTCGTGAGGTAGGAATTTCAGAATCGTCTGTCCAACGCATTTTGAAGCGCTGTCAATGGAAAAGTTACATTCCAAGATTAGTCCATGCTATTAATGAAGATGATCCGGACCGAAGAGTGGAGTATTGCGAGTGGTACTTGGCACGATGTGGATGTGGATTGGACGAAGGGTTTCGTAGAATACCCTCCGCGTTCACCAGACCTCACACAGTAGACTTTTTTTTTATGGGGATACTTAAAAGCCAAAGTCTACGCTATAAAACCTGCAACAGTCGCTGAATTGAGAGCAGCCATTGAACGAGAATGCACACAAATACCAAACGAAATGTTTCGTGATGTTTGCGATTCCATTGCTTCGCGTTATCAGCAGTACCTGAACCAGAACGGACGTCAGTTTGAAAAAAGGCGTTGACAAAACAATTAAATAATGTCTGTAGATTCTATTACATTTTGAAAATGAAATGTATTTTAATAAACACTGCCTTTATAAGTATTTAAAGTGTGTATACATTTTTTTGGGACGCCCTGTATATATGATGGCGCAAAAGTGAGGAATCAAAGGGTCATCACTGCATAAATTATAAATTATAAATTTTTTAACTAAAAAAGTAATTTTAATTAAAAAATAGTGCGACCAGTTGTGGAGGCGCAAAAGGTTAGAGTGCAATGCAATGATGGAATGTTGCAATGAATGCCAGTGCCAACCCCCTTGTTGCAAGACCCCCAGTCTCAACCTCAGTGTGCAAAAAAAGGAAAGGGGGGAGGGGAACTCCCCCAGAAAGATGAGGGAGTCCACCTGACCTCTTTGGGGGAGAAGAAGGGACAGCCTCACCCCCCCAAAGGGGTATACCTAACCTAAGAGAGAGAGGAGGATTGAAAGGAAGAGACCATCCAGCTTCCACAAGAGGCAGAAGCTCAATGACTGATCATGGTAGCAACACTTGAGTTAGAACTCTAAATCCGCCAGTTGGCGTAGAAGCCAGTGCCTCCAGGCATTATCAGCCAGTTGGCTCAGTGTATACATTGCCTGAACACACAAGAAACGCAGACAGACGCACATAGATCCCCTATTATTACACACACAGCTATATATACTAATCATTTATAGATGAGTTTCCAGAGAGAGAGAGAGGGGCGTCTATTTACGTTTGTCATTCATTTCTTATACAAATTGTCTTCAAAAACAGCATTTCTTTTTCTAAGAATGACAAAAAATACCCGAATTGTTCATTCTAACGAAGGTCAAACTTTTCACCCCACCCTAGACCTACAGTTTAACGCGGAATCCGGACCTACCCGAATTGTTCATTCTGACGAAGGTCAAACTTTTCAAACCACCCTAGACCTACAGTTTAACGCGGAATCCGGTCCTACCCGAATTATTCATTCTGACGAAGGTCAAACTTTTCACCCCACCCTAGACCTACAGTTTAACCGGGAATCCGGACCTACCTGAAATGTTCATTCAGCCGAAGGTCAAACTTTTCACTGCACCCTAGACCTACAGTTTAACGGGGAATCCACCACCCCAGCATCTTAACCACTATGTCACCCAGAGTACCCATACTTATTTACCAACCAATTGTGCGGAAGCTGGGTGTGCTGCGCATCTAATAATAAGAGAAATACACAGGGATCTTTAAACTGCACATTTTTCCAACAACATGCGGAAGGATGATCATTTACCACGCTCCGGTTGAATTCGCCGGCCTCGAGCACGGACCCGATGGATTCATAATCCGCGATGCTAACCACCTAGGGGGGACTTTGAATGAAAAGCAATTGGCTGAAAATACAAGCAATACCACACTTTATATATATATATATATATACACACACACACATACACATTCTTAAATAACACTGGTCTACAGCCAAAATGCTTCGGAAATAAAAGTAGTCAATCTTTACTAATTTTGGGTCACTGAATACGAAAATGATGCCTAAAATCGCCATTTGGCTTTATTTATAAAGATATCAGGCAACTCTGCACCATACTAACTGGACTGCATCTGTCTCGTAATATGCAGACGCCTGTGACACATCGACGCATTGACTCTACTGCGCATGCGCATAGTTATATTTTTTTATTTTAAGAAATTAATGTAAATATATACATATGTATTCAATAAAATGTAATTTTAAATTTATCTATTACATTATGTATTTGTAAATTATATTTATTAAAAAATAGATTGGATCATTTTAACATATTGCTTCCCATAATGTTTTTGATATTAATATAAATGGAATACTAACCTAACTTAACTTTACCTAATTTAAAATTATTAAAATGGAGTGTAATTACATTTATTCATTAAAATTTTAAAAAAATATAACTACGCGCATGCGCAGTAGAGTCAAGGCGTCAATGTGTCACAGGCGTCTACATATTACGCCACAGCATCAGTTCATTCGCGGAAGTAATACAGTGCACCCTTGTCAAACTCTTTTTAGTGTTTGCTTTAGAAACTGAATTTTTTCAGCCTAATTTGAACAAAGATGCCTCGTAATTGCGTGAACAGTGTAGATAACTTCTGTTATGTTTGTGGAGAATTGACTTTTGCATCACAAAAGCGTGCTATAATCGCCGTGATTAGGAAAGCCTATGAACTTTATTTTGGCTGTAAGATTGGAGATCAGGACAAGAGCTGGGCCCCACACATATGCTGCAATACTTGTGCAACAAATCTTCGCCAGTGGTTGAATCGGAAAAGGAAATCTATGCCTTTTGCAGTGCGAATGGTGTGGAGGGAACCAACAGATCATGTTAGCAATTGTTACTTCTGCATGGTGCCTCCAGTCAAGAAAGGTATTTGCAAGAAGAAAAAGTGGATTTTACAATATCCGAATATACCCTCTGCTATACGCCCGGTACCTCACGGCGAAGGACTACCCGTTCCTCAGCCCCCACACTCATTCTCCCTGGAGTCAGAGGACGAGGAGAATGAAGGAACCTGCAAAACTTGTGAGCCTTCAACTTCACAAGACCCTGAATTTGTTTATAACTTGACATCTTCTAAACCGCACATGATAACTCAGAATGAATTAAACGACCTTATCAGAGATTTAGAACTGCCAAAGAGTAAGGCAGAGCTGTTGGGCTCCAGATTACAGCAGTGGAATCTCCTCGCTGAAAATGTTAGAGTGTGTAAGTTTCGTGACCGTCAAAGAGATTTTGTCCCATTCTTCATCATGGAAGGTGACCTTGTAGCTTGCAACGACATCGATGGTCTGAAAGCAGCTCTCAACATTATTCACAATCCTGATGAGTGGAGACTGTTCATTGATTCATCGAAGTTGAGTCTAAAAGCTGTTTTGTTGCATGTTGGCAACGTATTGCCATCAATTCCAGTTGGTCATGCAGTCCACATGAAGGAAACATATGACAACATGAATAAGCAACTTTAGAACTGCATAAACTATGACAAACATCAGTGGCAGGTTTGTGGTGACTGACAAGTTGTAGACAGATAGTGGACTGCAGCCGGGCTGCACTAAATATTGATGTTTTCTGTGTGAATGGGATAGTCGGGCTATGACTTGAACGACAACGTAACATGACACTGTTTTGCCGACATTTGCTCTAACTCTGGCAAGGCTCTAACTCAGCGAGGCTGCCAACGAATGATAAGCCTGGCATTATAAGTTGATTATACTAGACTGACGTACGTTATTCGTTAGGGACGAATGAGGTGTAATCTTAAACTCCTCGATGTCAAAGCTATTTATAGATCTCAATGTACATAAGATGTAAGGCTAGCTAGGCTTTAAGTTAAACCCAGTGGGGTATGCATAAGTCATCCACACATTATGACGTCATTGCACAAATGATACAGGATGCGTGGGAGTTAAAAAAAAAATGGCGAGTGACGTGGGGCGAAATGTATCATTTTGTTGGGAACGAAACGCTGGTAATACTGAACAGCGTTTCGCCACAAAAGTTAAAAATAAAATATGACTCATTTTTTGGCCCAGATGTGGAAAATAAAATTTTTAGTTTTTTTCTTTTATTGTTTTACACCATACAACTTTACGTAAAATACAAATCATTTACATAATTAAATACATATTCATTTTGTTCAGATCCCTCTTGTGTATATTTACGACATATATTCGACTAATGACCATGTCAAATCATTTGTAGATATCTTAATCAAACTTTGTGGGAATTGAGCAGTAACTTGTGACCTAATTGACAACTTGATTAAGTCTACGATACATTCGAAATCCTTTGAAAGGAGAGAAACCATCTAGTTCTTGGATGCATCATTACCTGCTCTGCACTATGTGAGTGTGAAGATTAGGTTCAAACAAACAGCATGTGAAACAATTAATAAGGTACAGGTGATATCCCTACATTAGGGTCTCTTTCTAGTACAACCTCTCTAACATCTTTCCTACAACCTAATGAATCTTCAAAATTTATAACATAACCAGACATATTCATTGTGGTATACATTGAAAAGACACACCAGTAACCTGATAGTAATTAAAATTTAAAATAGTAGCTTTAGCTTCAGTACTTAATAGATCTAATGACAATGTATATATATACCATCAGTATTTACCAAAGTATTTTTATCTAAATAAACAAATTTCACTGAAGCTGTGAACATATTCCTCTTAATACGCCTTCTCACAATCTTACGACGACTATGACGAAGATATTTCCTTCGACGAATATTGATGACGTAAACGACCAACGCGATACATGATGAACAACAAATAATACACGTCTATCACGAACAAGCGAAATGAATACACTAAAGAGTACGAGAATTGAGGGTCTATTTATAGATTCCTTATTACGTCATGTTATGTATAGAATCCTGATTTCGCTTAGCTGTTCATTGATTCATCGAAGTTGAGTCTAAAAGCTGTTTTGTTGCATGTTGGCAACGTATTGCCATCAATTCCAGTTGGTCATGCACTCCACATGAAGGAAACATATGACAACATGAGACTGCAACTTTTGAACTGCATAAACTATGACAAACATCAGTGGCAGGTTTGTGGTGAATTCAAAGTTGTAGACAGATCTTCGACTGCAGTCGGGCTACACTAAGTATTGCTGTTTTCTGTGTGAATGGGATAGTCGGGCTAGGACTTCTCATTACATCAAGGATTGGCCACCCGACACTCATGGAACCTGGAACAAAAAATGTTCAGTATCCTCCACTTGTAGAATCGAGCAAGATTTTGTACCACCCTTACACGTCAAAACTGGACGTCATGAAAAATTTGTAAGGCTTTGGATAAAACGGGGGCAGCTTTTAAGTACCTCAGTGGTAAATTCCGCAAAGCTCAGTGAAGCATAAATCAAGGAAGGTGTATTTGTTGGTCCACAGATCCGCGAGCTTCTTAGAGATGAGGAGTTCGACCGTATCCTAGGTGGTGAGGAGAAGACAGGTGGAATGCTTTCAGGTAGTAGCAACCAATTTTCTCGGGAATACCAAAGTTGACAATTACAGGGAGCTGGTGGAAAACCTGTTGTTGTCCTATCAAAAAATGGGCTGCAATATGTCCTTAAAGATACATTTCTCCATTCGCCACCTGGAATTTTTTCCGGCCAACTGCGGAGCAGTCAGCGATGAAAATGGTGAACGTTTCCACCAGGATATCTCAGCGATGGAGAAACGCTACCAGGGTAAGTGAAGTCCATCATTGTTAGCAGCTACTGCTGGACAATAACAAGAGATGCTCCAGAAGTTGAATACAAGAGACAAGCAAAGAAGCGACGGGTTGAATCAATATAAGAGACTGCATTATACGGGTATGTTACTAATACAGTAGAATCCGTTTATTGTAATCACAGATATTGTTATCAATCGACAATGTTATCAGAATTAACAGTCCCAAAGCATCGAGGTTAAATTACATTATAAAACCTCCGCTTATAGTAACAGAGTTTCGGTTATAGTTATCAGAATCTTAAAATGACTCATAAAACATGAAAGCTCAAGGATTTAAAACCTCAAAAGAACGCGTTACAATTCTTTGCTGCACTAATATGAACGGTGAGAAACAAAAAACTGTTAGTGATTGGAAAAAGTAAAAATCCTCGGTGTTTTAAGGGTGTGAAAAGTTTACCACTGGATTATTGCTCAAGTTCAAATGCGTGGATGACAAGTGTCATTTTAACAACTGGTTAGTTAAATGGGATACAAACCTGAAACGAAAAATTTTGTTGGTAGACAACTGCACAGCACATACAT
>JAJOZX010000242.1:1192500-1297500 GCA_023014485.1 Bathynomus jamesi | reverse complement strand
TATCATGGATATGGGTCCAAATTCTCACTTAATCTGTAATTTGTGCAATTTAGTAACAACGGAAAGCCTAGCGATTAGGTGTGATTTCTGCCAACGATTAAACGACTTTAACTGCATGAATTGGAATGATCGGGAAATAACTCTTGTCTCGAACGCGAAACAAGTCGTGGGGATCAAATTTCTATGTGGCGCATGTACACAGACCGTAAATTCTTTCGCGGTCTTTAAAGAAATGGAGATAGCAGACTCGAAAGTTACAAAAAAGAATGAAATAATGGGGACGCATGTCCGAAATGGTCCCAACGAAAAACAGGGTGGATGAGAGAGAGACGAAATAACGATTAACAGCATAATAACGAACAACAATTTAATAACAAATAACGATATAAACAATATAATACGGAAGGAAGACATAGATGAAAGGAAAGAAATAAGTAAAAGTGGCGAAGTAGACAAACGGTCCAACGAGCGAAATGATAAAAAGATAATAACTAAAAACGTAGAAAATAAACAGCCAAAGAAAAATAATGATAATGCCAAAACTAAGAACTTGGAAAATAATAAGAAAGAAAGCAGAAGCGTAGAAAATATCGTATGCAAATACTACGCGAAAGGAAACTGCAGATATCGGGATGGGCAATGCATATATGCACATCCCACATTATGCAAAATGCATTACACAAGTGGATACTGCAAGTTTGATAAGAAATGCATGTTCCACCATCTTACGGTCTGCAACACTTATGAAAGATATGGGAGTTGCAAATACGAAAAAAAATGCCGATACCACCACCCTCAAAGGAACGCAACGAGGGAACAGAAAAAACGAACATCAAAGAAGAGTGGCAATTTTTTAGACGCAGCCAACACATTTCAGCTGCTAAATACTCTCCAGCAATTACAAAACCAGCTGACAAATATAAATATAGAAATCCGAGAGCCGGACAGAAGGTACGAACAAAGACACTTCATGCGTTATCGGGACAACAGGTACCGACAAAGATAAAAAGAGGTAAATTCTCGGAGGACCACAAGGCAACGAAACCGGCACCCCCATTGGAAAACAAAGCGGAACCACCTGTATGCGAAAAAGAAAGAGAAAAAATAAAAATAATCCTAGCCAACATACAGGGCCTTAAATCAAACCAGTCCACGAACAAAGTTGCATACCTGAAAGGACTCATGCAAGAAGCCGGAGCAGACTTTGCATGCCTCACGGAAACTCATCTAAAGGACTGCCAGGCGAACTGTGAAAATTGTGAGTCCTGTATTGACAAAAAAGAAATACAAATTGACAACTATAACATCCTCCGAGCCGACAGAACAGTGAGACGTAAAGGAGGATGTGCTATTTACACACGCGAAAGGCACATAGCAGAAATGGCTATAAGTACCTCAAACAACTACGTAGAATGTGTAGCAGCAAAAATTGAAAAATTAAATATGGTACTAATTGTAATGTACAGACCCCCAAACACGCCAACCTCAAAATTTTCAGATTCCATTACAGAGGTAAGAAACTTAGTAAAAGATCTACACTCTCCAACCCCAAATATTTTTCTCTGTGGTGATTTTAATTTCCCATTCATGAAATATAAAAGGATAGGAAAAAATATATGTATACACCAGGACAAGGGGGGCACACGAGAAGACCAGGAGCAGGTAAAAATGCTACTAGCTTTAGCTGATGAATTTATGTTAACGCAAGAAATAACAGAAAACACAAGAAAAAACAACTGCCTAGATTTGGTATTCACAAACAACAGTAATCTAATTGATAATGTAGAAATATCCCCAACTATGATATCAGACCACAATATCATTGAAATAACAACTAATATAAAGGCAACAGGAAAGGAAAGAACACGCACAACAGAAAGAAGCAAATTCGAAATTTTTAATTTTCACTCCAAAGCTATAAACTGGGAAGATGTGACATCCAGCATGGAAGTAATAGATTGGAAAACCATTTTCGAGGCCAAGACAACGGAAGAGATGCTAATGACGTTAGAGGAGAAGACGTTAGAAATTGTGGAAAAACATGTCCCAAAGATACAACAAAGAGGAAAGAGAAGCAGGTTCGAAAGACAAAAGAGGGCATTGTTCCGAAAGAGAAAAAGAGTGACTGCAAAATTAAGTAATTGTAAAGATAACAACATCAGAAAAATATTAAATGATAAACTACAAAGTATCGATGTCGTCATACAGGAACAAATCGAGAAGCATACAGAAAAAGAAGATGACGCTATAGAAGCGATAAAGGCTAACTCAAAGTACTTCTATAATTTCGCAAAAAGAAAGTCGAAAAACCAAGCGACTATCGGACCTTTAAAAAATGAGAACAGTGATTTATCTGATGATCTAACAGAAGTATCTGAAATATTAAAAGCTCAGTATGAATCATCTTTCAGTATCCCAAAAACTGACAAATTGATATGCGATAGAAACGCGTTCTTTGAAGAAGAACCACAAGGGGAAAGTATAACGGATTTCGACTTTACGACGGATGATATTACACAAGCCATAGGGAAACTAAAAACACACTCAGCGGCAGGACCGGATAAATGGAATGCCACACTGATCAAAAACTGCAAGAATGCAATCGCTGAGCCCCTATACTGGATATGGAGACGATCATTAGACACGGGAGAAATACCGGGCATCCTGAAGAGCGCGAACATAGTCCCAATAATAAAGGAGGAGATCGATCCGAGGCCAAAAACTATAGGCCAGTGTCGCTTACATCTCATCTCACTAAAATATTTGAAAGAATAGTTAGACAGAAAATCTATGACTTTTTGGAAACTCAGAAAAAATTCAATGATAACCAACACGGGTTTCGATCAGGCAGATCATGCCTATCACAACTAATGGAACACTACAACATTATTGATTCACTTGAAAGTAATGAAAACTATGATGTACTATACACAGACTTTGCTAAAGCGTTCGACAAGTGTGACCACGGAATCATAATACATAAACTGAAATATATGGGAATAACAGGAAAAGTAGGGAAATGGATATATAATTTCCTTAGTGAGCGGAGGCAAGTCGTTACAGTACAAGGAGTATCTTCATCAGAATCAGAGGTCCTCAGCTCAGTACCACAAGGAACAGTATTAGCTCCACTACTCTTCATAATCATGCTAACTGACATAGATGAGGACGTTACCAGAGACAGCACAGTAACATCCTTTGCGGATGACACAAAGATCAGTAGAAAAATAAGAAACCCAGAAGACATAGGATCTCTACAAACCGACATAAACAAAATCTACAAGTGGACTGAAGACAACAATATGAAGTTTAACACCGAGAAATTTCAGCTATTACGGTACGGAAAAAGAGAAGACCTAAAGTCCATGGAATATTATACCCCAAATGGACAGGAAATTCAGAGAAATTCCAGAGCAAAAGATTTAGGGGTTGTAATGACAGATGATGCGAAATTTGAAACACAAAATAAGATAGCAGTAAACAGAGCAAAGAGAATAACGGGTCAGATATTGAGAACCTTTAAACGAAGGGATAGGAATGTAATGATTCCTCTACTGAAAACCCTGATAATACCCAAATTGGAATACTGCTCGGTCCTAACATCCCCATATAAAAAAGAAGACATTAGACAGCTGGAGGGGATCCAAAGAAGCTTCACAGCCAAGATCAATGGGTGCAAAGAACTAAATTACTGGGAAAGGTTACGAGAACTAGACCTATATTCACTGGAAAGGAGAAGAGAGAGATACACCATTATTTACACTTGGAAAATAATGGAGAAACTAGTCCCTAATCTTACTCTGAATCCCATAACTCCCCAAACAACGGTGGAAAGTAGAAGCGGTAGACTGTGTCGTATTCCCAAATTGAAGGCGAGACAGGGAACATCCTTAACCCTGAAAGAAAATAGTTTTGTAGTGAGAGGACCAAAACTGTTTAATCAGTTGCCCAAAGACCTAAGAAACACGAAGGGAGTTGCAGTGGAAATCTTCAAAAGAAGACTAGACGCCTGGCTCAGAACAATCCCCGATGAGCCGGGCGTACCTGGCTATGTGAGGTGGAGAGCGCAAGAATCCAACTCACTACTTCACCAGGCCAACTCGAGAGGAGGGGCGACAAGCTTGACCTTCGCGAAATGAGAAATCATCGCGCGGAACCTTTGTAAGGTTGTAAGGTAAGGTGTGTATATATATATCGTTTACTTCAATGCAAGTGTTATAATTTATAAACACCGTAATAAAACGAAGTGAAAGGATATCTGCTCAAGGGTCGAGGCCCTGTGCCGGCAGACGATGCGTAGCACACCCAGCTTATCTTCCTTCCTGATAACGTCATTTACACAGTGAATTTTATTATTTGAAAGTGAAATTTTGTTACACGCTTGTCACTGATAACTTAAAAATTTATAGAAAGTTCTACAGGTAGGATTTTAGAATTAATAAAATTTTTTTAGATTTGCTTGAAGTCCCGGGCTCGTTACCCGGTGCTGGCAGATGATACATAGTACACCCAGCTAGAATTCCTTTTGATCCCAGTTAGGATAGTTGCTTTGTGATTATATTTGCCCCGAGCGCCCTAATCGCCATTTTCTCTTATTGTAACTCTCTCTTCCCATATATATATATATATATATATATATATATATATATAAATATGAATGTATGTGTTAACAACCCGGTACCGGGCTCGTTACCCGGTGCTGGCTGATGATGCGTAGTACATCCAACTAATCTTCCTTTTGAGCTGTAAATTAGTGTACTTGTAACGCCTTGCAGCTCTCTCTCTTCATATATATATATATATATATATATATATATGTGTTCCTCTGTGTGTATTTTGGTGAAAAAAATACACATTCTGTGTTTCCTTCGTGGTTATTTCGGCATATATATATATGGTGTGGTTGTAATAATACATTTCTACTCACATTTCATCGTAAATGCTTCATTAACAGCGGTTATCCTCAATTATAGCTAGTTTGCATTAGTAGTGAGGTAGGATTTTTTAATACAAATCGAATTATGAAAAAAATGGACTTTAATTAAAAAAAAATTCAGTATGGACTAATCATGTTAATTTCTCCTTAAAGGACCGATGCGGAACTTGATCGTGTTAAAGTTACTTTTCGCGACAGCTTTGATGAAAGGCAAATCATTGACGACGATTTGGAGGATTTACCGCGCAGCTAGCCCAGTGACCTTAATACCGACATCGAGGTATGGGCTCACATCCGGTCCAACGAATGCCAGGTCATCGAGGAACTAATATAATTTTTTTTTGTGATTAAAAACAAGACACATTGTATTTTCACTCAGTTTATTAAATGGAAGAAGCATGTTTTAGCACAATTCGGCTTACAGAACTAGCGTCCATTAAATAAGACTGACATTAATGGAGACATTTTACAGTTACAATTACATATACACACGTAAAACTTTACATAATATTTACAATTATATACACACACACATAAAACTTTACATAGTATTGTTACAATTATATATACACACGTAAAACTTTACATAATACATCGCGTGCGCACAAATGGGAACCTTTTTTATCTGTCTGCATACTAATTCATCACTCATCTCAGTGTCGCACAAATCGAATAATTTTAAAAAATTTATAAATCCCCTCCCACGTGATATGTGCAGGAGAAATGAAAGATAGTACATGCCACAAGTATTACTAAAATATCCTTGGAAACCGTAAGGATTCCAGACAATTTCAGGGACATGAAGCAGTTCGATAAATTGTACAACCACAGGGTCACTCCAGGGCTGAGTGCCGAATGAATAAAAATAGTACATTCTTTCCCTATTTTTAAAATAAATTGCAAACCAGTGAATCCCCTCACCCTCCACAATGTCCTTATTCACGATAAGACTACACCAATTCCTCGTAGTGGGCAATTTCAATGTTTTATTCTTCGCAAAAACACCGATAAATTTGGAGCGTGCGACTCGGTCACTCTTCATTCCTCTTTGGAGTGTATTCGCGTCTATTTTAAAAGCCTGTGACAACGTTCCTGAAAAGGTCGAGCTCTGTTAGAGCTTGTGACTCGAGGTATACTAGTACACTAATAGGCGCGTCTATAGGGTCGGCGAATTCCAATCTGACTGAGATGTTCCCACTTGTTGTGGACTTAAGAGTGTATTTACACTCGCAGGTAAATCAAGGGGTAAAGGTTAAATTGATCGACAAATTCTTTCTGCGTTACGCCATTTCCAAGCTCATCACAAGCAACGGCAATATTGGCCAGATTGCTATAAGCTCTCGCGCAGAGCGGGAACACAGCGTCTGATGAATAATCCGTAACCATAGACCCGCCTAATGCAACGCCATTTACGTATAGAGTTATAATTTTAAGGCCGAAATTCTCGAATTTAAAGGCGCACTTTTTATATTTTCCATTCGTCGAAGCGTGATCCTGCAATCCAATTAATATCCTTTTAGGTAGAACTCTCAAGGCCACTCCGTTAATTGGGTATTTTACTGTTGCGTGTATTAATTTTTTTTCAATTTCTACATATTTCGGGGAACTTAATTTCACTGGCCGTACGCGCAGATACGTTTCCATGATGTGAATCACAACGGGCTTTGCTCCCTCTTCTTGATCAGGCCCCAGATATATGCAGATCTCAAGATTCGTGCGGTTGAGTTTTAGCTTCATATCCACCCCATTCATAAGCAGTTTCTCCTGGAATGTGAAATCTGAATGCAGACGACCAAAACACTCGTATATCTTCTTTTTAGAATTTTTAAATTTATCCTTTATACTACTTTCTTCTTTAATCTGATAATAGCACTTGCCAGTTAAAAAGGTATCCTTCTCTTCTATTTAAAAGTTGCGGGCATTTTCCAGATAGGCTCGTAGGTGATAATAACCCGTTCCTGCCGAGATGTTAACATGATTTAAATATACCTCACACTGGCTGAATATGGAGTGTAGAAAGTTAGTTTTAGGGTATCCAGAGTAACTATCATCGCAGTCCGTCCCATCTGAATGGGCTATAAGCAGTTTTGCATAGATGTGCATGCAACTTAGATCAAAAATGTATGGGCATGAGCTGGGTATCACGAATTCTATAGGGGCACTCGGCGAACTAATTGTGTTTAATGGATTAATTGTAATAAAGTCGCTATGCTCAATAGAAACCTGTGTAGGGGGCATATCAAAGAGGGACATTCCGACTTACAACATTGTGAGCTACGCGGATGGATGAAACGTGCCATGACGAGTCAGAAATAGTGCCACCTCTCTCGACAAGTAGTAATAAGCATATGATTCGTAAGAGCAGTGTCCTCAGCATATATCAGTTAAAAAAATGATCAGCCATATGCTTCATTCGCTTAGAACACTTCTTTTTTCATGTCCTTTTACGTTTAGTGCTACGTGTTGGTAACCCCTTCTTCCTGATAGCCCTCTTCTTCTTTCCGCCACAACATTTTTCTCTTTACATCTTTGATGATTTCGTCCCGTGTGCCTTTTAAATGTTTTTTTTAGAGCTTCTTTAGGCTTCGTTCCACCCATTATGTCTTCTACCGCGTTAAAACCTGATTGTAACGCCTTCCTCCCGAGGTATCTAGCCCACCTATTCAACAATGGGACAGCCGTGCGTAGTATGGTTTAGAAAATGGATCCAAGCCAACTCCCACGCTGATATCTCATCCCTCGATAGACTGTGAATGACCGTGCGGTCATTATAACTGAATGCGACGAAAGTGTACCTTCACTGTTAAGCTTCCCGAATGGGAGATTTTTTCCCTCAATCGTTCTTATATATGTTGAGATATTGTTTAATAGACTAGTCGCAACATTCACATAATGGGGTTTGTCATATGTAATGCTCAAACTCTTCCCTCTATGGTTGGGAATGTGTGCAATACGCAGCAAGCGCGCCTGGGTGTCCCCAACAAATTGATGCTCCACGATATTGCTGTAAATATAGCACATGTCTGTGGATGGGTAGCATTCACCTAATTTCTCCAACTTCAACTGATACATTAAGCGGACAAGTCATGTTGTGCCCCTTGAAAGGTATCTCTTTGGAGGGCTGCACCATATCGACCCTCGGCCATAATTGTGAACAGCTCTTTATCTTTAATATTTCTACTAAGCGTTGATTTTAACATCAACGGGCGTGCAGGTGTGTCTATGTTTACGACTTCAAAAAGTAAATCATTTGTCAGGTACGACTTTTCAAGAATCTTGTTTAATCCCGTCACATTGTCCGTGGCTCTGTCATAATGACCGATTCCTAGTGTTACATTTGTACTATAGTACTGTTCCTCATCGACTCTTCTAAGGATAAAAAATATGATCTCATTTTCAAGAGTTAAAAGTTTGGTGGCTAGATGGAATTCACAAACACCAACTTCGTAGGAATCATGTTCATACTCAATGGGCCCATGGAGTTCTCTTACAAAGTTGGCCAGGGTGTTGTTAGGATATACAGAGAGAGAAGAAGAGGAAGAGAGTGTGACATAGAAGTGGTTAGGCGCCATGTTGCATACTATTTTAGCTTCATTATTGCATCAGCTTTTATATGGATGTTGAAGTTTCCTTGGTACCTAACCATTTCACCAGGTACATTTTTCTCTTTCCTGAAACCTTTGCTGCATAAATTTTTCAATTTTAAACACACTTTTTCCTAAATTAAATGACACTTTCTGCAACTCCTCGCGGTAAAAGCCTCCTGCGATTTCCTCCCCATTCAAATCTTCAACGTAATGCATCATTATCTCGCCTTTAGGTCTCATAGCACTAACTTTAAAAATCCCACGTGTCCAGCCTTGCTCAAATCCCTTCGCGCATTTATTTCCCGAACGTGATAGCCTTACATAATCTTTGATTCTGAAACGTGTAGAGTGTGGTGGCGGTGTTCCATCTCTTCTCACATCAGTCTCTGGGCGCGTACCTCTTTCTGAAACTTCGTTAGGTGTTGCACCAATCGTACGGTGGTGTAAACGGTTGTATGATGAGGCCAATGATCCCAGAATGTTTATATATCTGTATGTGTTTTTATGTGTAAAATAGCGATGCATGCGTTCCTTTATGGTACGTTGAACTCTCAGCTAAGGAGGCCTTATGTATAAAATTGCTAGTGTAGTAACTGATATTAAACTCTGTCAGCATCTTCTAAAAAGCGCGGCCTATAAATTCTTTCCCCATATGCGTACAAAAATAGCCAGGAACCCTGTTTTCTTTCAACGTCAGCGTTTTGGTAGCTTTAGCAACTGTTTCAGGCGATTTATTTTTCAGAGGAATTAGACACAGATATCTAGAGAATACATCTGTTATGAATAGGATGTAGCGGTAGCCATCATTATACACTGAATATCTTTGCATGTCTGTTAAATCCACTTGCCAAATAGAGTCAATCGAAGCCGCTGTTGTCTTGGCTGTTTTAAACCTTTTTCTCACCTCCTTATAAAAGTGTGTAAGCGTCCTTCTCCGCAAAAACCTCTCAACATCTTTTTTTCCTACTCCATCATTGTAAACACCTCTGTACAGCCTATTAACACCGCCATAGGAGGCTGGGTTAGAAATGTCATAATAGCGTTTTCTTAATATATTAGCCATTTGCTATTTAAGAGACACGTGGATAAGGTTGGCCGTTTGGTCTCTTCTTTCTTCTCTTCAGAGATGGTACTGTTGGGGGTGATGGCGAACTCAGTTCTGACAAGTGCGAGACTTGTTCCAAGTCTTTTAACCTATTCAGATTTTCTATCAATGTTTTGTGGACATTTATTTGTTGTAGTCTTGCTTCAATATGCTTCCACCCTGTTGGTGAGGGTTTGTCCCAATTTCTCACCAAATTATGGACAATGTCGACAATACCCTTGTTCCTTCAACAATGACCTCGACTGTATCGGTCCACTGTATGATGGGGTCCTCATTCAATAGATTATATAGACTTAAACTTTTATTCCTCAATGTATGTGGGAGACTGCTTTTTAATACATGCTCGATGTGTTGCGTTCTGTTATTCTTTGGTTGGTCATCTCTAACGTCGGCTCCAAGTCCTGTGTCGACATGCTCAGCGTCGCTCGCGCTGTGCCTAATAACTAAGGGGAGCTCTGTCGGATTCTTATAATATTCGTACTCATGAAGAAATTTATGCAGAGCCTCTTTGTCCAAGATCCTTTTCTTATCAGGTGAATTTTCACTGTTTAATAGGGCTAACAAGTCCTTCTGAAGGGGTTTCATTGGTACATTACATTTTATAACATTAAGACAGATTTCACAGATGGATTTTAAAAAGTCGGAGTCGATATTTTTAATAAACATCTGTGGCAGTGTCCGGGAAAATCGTTGATGATGATTTTTATTAATTCACGGTATTTCTTCAGCCTATCGTTTCAGGCTCGTTTGCTAATATATTCGTTCTTAGAAGTACCCTAAACGTGTTTCGCGGGTGAAGGTCACAAAGCAAATATCCGTAACGCCAACTTGTAGCTTCTTTATAAACTTCCAAAAATTCCTTACGCTGATTCGGGAACATTTGATTGGGTAATACCCAAATTTGTGATACATCTCTACGTTACGGGAATAATATTTTTCAAAAATAGATTCTGATGATGAAGAATACGCTTATGTTAAGATGGTGGGAGAACACTGTAAATGTCTCGGCAAACGTTTTATCCATTTCCATCATGAAATCTTCAATTACAATGACTGTATGCTCATTTCCCTTTAAAGAATTAACGTCATATACCCCTTTGTGGAACAAAATATCACCTTGGTACCAGTTGAATACTGATTTATACGTCGAATTGCACCATATTAATTTATGCACAAATTTTGAGAACATCTCCCCTTTATCTTTAATGATTTTAAGCATAAACACAATTTTACCACATCCTGTAGGGCCAGATATAATACATGTGGAGGGGCTTGTGAACCTGAATTTTTCTACAGATTCCATCTCTAACACGTCACACCCCTAAGGGGGTTATTTACAAAATATAACAAAATTTAATTGCTGCTCCTTATATTCTTGTTTTTCTTCTTCCACAGAACCGTGAATGACGACGATGTACAGCCCTCCATCATCGATATTACAGATGGCCCCGATGACCATGTAGCTACAGACTCCATCCCCGCTGACGAACCCTCACCAGCAATAACCGTAGCACGCGACAATTCAAAGCGAAAGCATGATCAAGAACCCTCCACATCAGATATAAAGCGCGCCAGGATTGCGTCGGTTGTTAGACCCACAGTAATAGAGCCCCAACCCTCTACGTCTTACGATACAACCCCCACAATAGTACCTTCCTCAAATATACCCCCTTATTCCTGTTCAATTCCGGGTACTTCCTCCACACTAGGAGCAGCAGCTTCTCGTGCTGTGGAGGAAGGTATAACATTCGAGTTGGTGCGCACCGCTACCCCCACCCCTGCCCTGACTAGAAATCGGTACGTGGTCAGGGTTGACCCTGGATACATGTATAGCAACGGTATTGGACTGCGACGCGTAGTTGAACGTATTGTGAAGTTTGCCCTTCAGAACCGCGAAGAACGTGAAGTCCAGACGATGTTGTACTTCAGGTTCGGTGCAGATGACAGGGATGTCGATGATTTTTGGATAGTAGTACCATTCAGACGCTTGGCAACTGTAGACAGAATATATTTTGGGCCGTATAATACAGGTCTCTCAAAGTAGTACAGCCTTCAACATGGACAACTTCACGATAGATACTGACAGAGTATTCCGAGTTGCGTGTCATAGTGCCACACCTTATACTCTTAATTTCAATTCTCCGATTATTTACAGAAAGCATTTAAACGTCGATCGTGGTTGCGGCTTTATAGCAATAGTCTTAGCTCATATGTTAACTGTGCTAAATACAATCGCATATAATATCTGGCTGTTTACGGTGTGCAGCGTGCCCATAAACTGGCTTCAGATTGTAAGCTTGAGTTTGAGTGTAATATGGGTCCTGAAGAGCTGAGAAGGGTAGAGCAGGAAATGAATGTTCGTATAGTTGTATTTGGAATGGATGATCGTCGTGGGACTGTGTATGTTTTTAAAAGCTGTGTGAGAGATCGTACAAGACCTCTACTTATTTTAAGATTGTCAGGAACATCGTATCTCCCCATCCGCAATATAAGGACTCTCTACGCTAGTTATGATAAAAGTCGAAAATATGGAAGGCATCATGATTTGTGTAAGGGATGTCTCGAGTTTGCTGATGATATAGTGAAACATTGTAAGGAATGCTACATGGTATGAGAGCAGTGTAAAAGCCCCAAATGTGAAAGTCATGTAGTTGAAGCTGAGAAGAGGGAATGTAATGTGTGTAGACGTACATTTTTCAATAACAAATGCTTTGAGCTCCATAAATCAATTGGCACTTGCAGGAAAATGAGGATTTGTAAGTGCGGCATGTTTAACATGATGGATAATTGGGGGAATTTCAAACATAAATGTGATGAAATTCACTGTTCTACATGCCAGGAAAAATATAAGGCGGCTGGAGTAAAGCATGTATGTTATTTTTAGCGGACAAGTTAAAAAAAAATGACTGGGTAGATTCTTGCCCATAAAGGGGCAAAATTTGACACACAGTTCGTTTATAAGGAATTGCTTGAACACAAGTCATCGGAGATATTTACAGACGACCCCTTGAAATGGGGGAACACACTTATAAAAATGCACATAAGAGGTAATGTTCAGTTTAAAGATACTTTATTATTTACACCTTGTAAATTAGCCAAGCTACCCAAGGTGATGGGTGTAGCCGCCGAAGTTTCAAAAGGGTATTTCCCTCACACATTCCACACTAACGAAACTTTAAATTACGTAGGACTACCTCCACCCAAACATTATTTTAACTACACCAACATGAGTGATAGTGAGCGTGAAGATTTTGACCGCTACTACAACAGTTTTAATAAAACTAGTCCATACAATATAGCTGATGAATGTGAGCGTTATTGCTTGAATGATGAGCGCGTGCTTAGAGTATGTTTCCAGTCCTTTAGAAGGATGGACATAGCCCGTTTCAAATGCGATCCGCTGCAAGTCGCAACCACGATCACATCATTATGTTTTACGGTGTTCAAGAATAACTTCATGCCTAAAGACACCTTAGACGTCATTCACAGAAACAACCCCCGCAGTTATGGGCACAAAGCTATTTACTGGCTCATACACCTACAGCAACAGACCGGGGTATACATAAAACACGCCCACAACACGGGAGAAGTACCTATTAAGGTCAATGGTCGTGTTTTTTGGGTTGATGGTATAAGTGAAGATCCAACCACTGGTGAGAAAACTGTGTACTCCATTAACGGCTGGTGGTGGCATGGAGCCAATAACACAGAGTTGTGTTAGCAGACTTGTTGCAAAGTTTAAGGAAACAGGATCCATAGAAGATAAACCACGCAGTGGACCTTCAAGTAGCTCCACTGACGATGATACAGCGACTGCTATCCTGGTTCATTTTAACAGAAGTCCCAATAAGTCTCTTCGGCGATTGTCCGCCGAGACAGGAGTGTTGCAAAGTAGCATCCATCGCATTCTTCAGGCTACAAATGACATTTTTTGATCATATATATTCCATCGTTTGTATAGGAGTGTATATTTATTTTATATATATTTCTTGAAATTGAATCCAATAATTCGTCTAAATAAACAAAATGATGTAATGGTGTTTTATTTAATTATTTTGGTTGTGTATATAAACGATATTATTATTTAATTATATGTGTACGAAATGGCTGGTTAGGCCTTCTAAATCAACTGACGGATTTCTGAGCCAACTTTCAAGAATATCTGAATAGCGCAATCTGGCAGCTGAAAAGTTGATTAATATATACACCTGCCTTCTAGGTCTCCTACTTCAACTGGCAGGTTAAGCCAACTGGCGGATTAAGCCAACTGGCGGATAATGCCAACCTTCAGCAATATATGCTTTAATTAAATAAATAGCGCAATGTGGCAACTCAACCCTAATAATGTACACCTGAACAAGCCATTTACGCCTTCTAAGAAGCATTCTAAGCCAACTGGCTGATTAGGACTTTATAAGACAGCTGGCGCTCGGATGAACTCATTATGCGTCTGGCAGGAGCCAGGCGAACGCCCGTCTCTCCTTCCTAGGTTAAGGCTTACTTTAGGTTTCCCTTTGGGGGTGAGGCTGTCCCACCTTCTCCCGCAAAACCCTCCTACTTTCTCTCCCTCTCTTAGGTTAGGTATACCCCTTTGGGGGTGAGGCCGCCCCACCTTCTTCCCAAAGAGGTCAGGGGAACTCACCCCGCTTGATGGGGGAGTTCCCCTCCATTGCAGCTTCGGGAATAATCCCCCTTGTTGATTAACCCCTCCCCCTTTGTTGCATAACCTCTTGCAACATTCCCCCTCTCCCCCTTTGCAACATTGATCAATTCTAACCTTTTGCGCCCACACTACTAAGGCCATAGAACGGAAAAGGTCCATTCTCTCTTTGACTCCTGACTTTGCCCCACCCTATATATATATATATATGTTAACCCTCCGTCTATGGCCCGGGATGGTTCGAAGTCGACGGGGGTTCTAGTTAGGTGGCAGCAACGGATGTGTGACTTGCAGTGGTTTTCTTCTATATTACTCCGAGTTCTTCTATAGTGGCTCGGAGGACTCTGATAGACTTACTAAAAATGCTGAAGGTTCCGGACTCTTCTTATAGCGTATCCGTAATGGTTAGTGACTAAGTTCTTCTGAAGAGAGCAAGGCTCGAAGGATAAGATAAAAACTATCTTTGACTGTAATTTACTGCTAAAATGTACAGGTAGTGCTCAGCCTCTGAATTAGCTTCTGAATGACAATGGAAGATTTTTAGTGGGTTTATATACCCAAAAACTGCTAACATATGAGTATAGGCATTATATAAAGTTAAAGATATAAGAATATACAGGATTATATAAATACATGAACCATATAACACATGAATTTTTAAAATGGATACTTTTTCTTACAATGGATACAGGGACTATATAAATGAATACAAGAATTACATGAAGAATAAGATAATATAGGAATATGGGAATTATTTATGGTTCATTTTTACATATTATATATATATATATGTGTGTGTGTGTGTGTGTGTGTACACAAACTCAGAATGGTCCCCTGAGAAACTTATATGTTAATCACCGACCGTGCATGGAACAAGGAACTCTTCTGGGAAAATTAAATCCACTATAGTCCGAATAAGTAATTACTTATTCGGACTATAGTGGATTTAATTTTCCCAGAAGAGTTCCTTGTTCCATGCACGGTCTGTGTTTAACATATATGTGTGTGTGTGTGTGTATTACTTTATGTTACTTTGTGTGAGTTCGAACGACGGTTCAGGATCGACCTGTGGTCGACCCTTCTGCAACATCCTGCCTCATTTGTGGGATTTGTTGAAGGAGGGAATTGCTCTCTGATCTCCTCCTGCCCTCGTAGTCAGCCACGCATGGCTGGTCAGGGGCTTTGCACGGGAATCTGTCCAGCTGGTTCTTGGAGTTATTCAGGTCGGTGATCTAGAGATTCCTCACTTCGTTTGGCAGGGCATTGAAAATCTTTAGGCCTCGTATTCTGAGGGTATTTCCATCCTCGTTTTTATGGCCCCCTGTCCCACCGCAGGTGGGACATTTCAAAATCTGCCTCTTTTTCCCATTCCAGTTTGTTCTATTTCATTTCTAAGGTTAGGGATATAACCTCAAGTATTTTCCATTTGTAGTTGTAATTGTTATTGGGATTGTAATCAAGACCAGTAGTTTCACCTTCCGTTTCCTCTATCTTAGACGTAAAAGTCCTTTGTGTAGCTTCAGTGTTCGCAATGTCTCGTTTTCTGTATGGGCTTGTGAGTACTGAGCAATACTTAATTATTGGTAGGACTAGACTCTTCCATAATTTGAGCATAATATTTGCTTTTCTGCTGCGGAGGCTCCTCCAGATGATTCCCATTAGTTTTCTACGCGTTGTGATTTTGATATTGTAGTGCTCTCTGAATTCTGTATCCGACGACATTATTACTCCAAGATCCCTGACTTGTAGATTTGGTGTTATCTGTTTGTCTTGCAGAGTTTTGTACCTTTTATTTTGCAGCTCCTTGTTATTACCATATCTAAGAAGTTGGAATTTTTATTCGTTGAACTTCATATTGTTGTCTTCTGCCCACTGAAATAATGTTTCAATGTCGTTTTGTAATTTTCTCATGTCACCTTCGTTCAATATTTCCTTACATATATTTGTGTCATCTGCGAAACATGATACAATACTCTTTGTGTTCTTTGCGTTAAGAAATTAAACATCCATCTTCCTAGCTTTCCAGTAATTCCTGTATTCTTAAGTTTGTGTGCTATAATTCCATGGTCACATTTATTGAAGGCTTTAGCAAAGTCAGTATATGTTGCTTCTATGTTTTGTCGTCGACAATGTTTCTAATATTTTCTCCTAGTGGTCTAATAGCTCTGATGATCTTCCAGCCCTGAAGCCATGTTGATTTGGGTTGTATAAGTTCTTTTCTTGTAGGTAGTAGGTAGTTTTGCTTCCAATGATACGTTCAAAGCACTTTATAAGGTTTGAGGTGAAAGCTACTGGCCGATAATTCTTGGGCATTGCTCTGATACCACCTTTAAATAAGAGGGCAATGTTCGCGTTCTTCAATGGCAGTGGAATTTATCTTGTGTCAAGTGATTTCCTTCATAGTAAGTATAGCGGTCTGGCCCTGGTGCTGAATTGTCTGGCATCTGTGATAGAGCCTTAATTACATCTTCTTCCGAGATCTCTAAGTCCATTATTAGGTTTATGCCAGAATTTGTTCTTGGCTGATCTGTATCACTGTCGAAAAATTCGTCTTGGTTTTCTACTTTCATTTTGGACTTAGTTCGCTTATTTTTTAGGGGATCATTTGTGTGTTTGGACTCCCCGTCTATCAACAGACCAATACTCTCTTTACACTGCATTTTTCTTTTTCTTTTTTATTTTTTGTCTGCTGCTACCTTGTTTTCCTCCTCGTTTGTCTTATGTATGAATGTTTACTTTAGGGCCATTTCTATTTCGCCTAGTTTCCTCTCTAGTTTGAGTCTCCTTGCATCAATTCTGCACCTGTCGAGATTTTTAACGGTTTGCTTCCGTTGTCTCAATAGTGTCCTGATTTTTTCTTTTAAGCTGGCTACGTTTTCTTTTTTGTCTCTCTGGAACTTGCTTCGGTAATGTTGGTTTGGTTTCAGTCTCCATTATACATAATATTTGTTATGGAGTTTTCTTGTGAAGAAACAATTCTCAATTTACTTCCTTTAAATCTTTATTTAAACTTTTCCAGTCTCCTTTCTTTGAATTTATGTTTAGTCAGGGGGCTTAATCATATAATTGTTCAAATCATTCCAAAAGTGCCATTTTTGGACCACAGGTAGCTATGACCATACTAATGTGAATGTTTGCGGGGGCCAAGCTGGGCTCCCACTGTGGCGGTCATATTGGCCAAATCAAAATGGCCGCTGTCCAAAATGACATCCACTTGAGTACCAATACTAGTACAGGTTACATAGTTAACTTGATAAAAAATAAGAGTCAGCATCAACATCTTTTGCTATTAAACTTTAGTATATACGCAAGTACAATCTTCTTTATTCCTTTTACTCACAGTACTGCATCTCATGATAATGTCTATCCAATAGATGGCTGTTCACTGATTAATAGTCGTCATTGTTCAGGCAGCCACCCTCACACTTGCAGAGTGTCGTACATCGAATTCCAGCACTACTGCATTTGCAATTCCCTCTGCAGGCTTTAGTGCATCCGCAATGAAGGAGAAGAGCACATGCCTTACTGGCATCAGCGAGAGTTGTCCAGAAAGGGAGCCATTGGTTGCTGCGCTTATCACATTCCCATCCCCATTTATCAAAAGCAGGGAGTGTCTGATGGCATGTGGTTGACTGCTTCCACACAAAACTTGCCTGCAACAATGACCTCTTGATATGCTGGAAGAGGGCAGCTTGGGTAGGTGGTATGCTGTCCAATGATCGACTGCCACTAGAAAACAGATGGTGCCTGGCTACGTTTACAGATGCTTGTCCACATGTTTTACTGCACATGAGCACAACAAATCTCTCAATGTGTGTCATTTCAGGAGATACAGACTGAAGGACTCGGGGTCTTCAGTCAATTTGATCATGGTTTCAGTTAAGTTTGGTGTATTATTCCATGCAGTCCATGCTGTCTTCTTCCCACATCCAAGAAACTGAGACGTAGTGTCGCAGCCTGTTAGTGCATGAACAGAGGTAGAGCCAGCGACTTTGATGGACCAAGCTGTGATTGAATGCTGTGCACTGGGATGTCTCGGTAATATTTGCCACTACCAAAACCAATCCAGAGTTCTGTTAGGTCAAGCTGTTGAAAGAAAGCAATGGCAAGAACGACTATGTCACTGTCAACAGTGCGGATGAATGCTTTCTTGTGACCCTGAGATGATGCGTGAGCAAGATGCAGAATGATCCGCGTATCTGCCTCTGTGTGGTTGCATGGTTGGAGCCCTGATATATCAAATGCTTTATTGGAGAGCACAGTTTCTAATTCAGTGCTGAGGAGGAGTTTTCCACCCATGTCAATCTTGATCAGCTGTTTACTGATAAAGACGAACAGTTCCTTCTTGTTTTCCACATTTTTCAAATATGACTGCCAGTCTCGTTTGGGAATGGGTGTGGTACCATCACTATCTGGATCAAGTCGAGTACGTGCTCCTGAACCACGCCGCTGCTGTGCAAGTGATTTCAGACTGTCTTCAGGATAGGTATCCCACACGGCATCGACGCGCTCAACTGTGTCAGTCATCTGTGCTTTAATGAAAGGTATATGTGTAGAGATACATATTCAGCAAATGTTGATGCTCTACTTGGACGCACAATGTGGACGATGGCGGCCATGTCATACAACTGAACTGTCACTTGTTTAGTAGGATTGGCAGATCCAGTTGGTGCATTGACACATGCAAGAATGTCTGATTTATTTCCAGCTCTGAGTGATTTTGATCAATGTTGTCACTTAAGGCTCTATGAAGATCATGCTGATCCTCACCCAGACATATGATGCAGAATAATGTTTCTGGAGGTGATCCGTAACTTGATCTGAGTTTCTTCGGACTTATTCCAGCTGCACATTCATCTTGCGTGGCCACTTTTCCTCGTGCCCGCTTTACCCTGTAACTGTTGCATGCACTCCTACAACTTTTATGATACACTGCAGCATGTGATTGGAGGGTTGCTGCAATTCCTGAGCCATCATCGAGCTCACTAACCTTGATACCAGATGGAACAGCATTGAGCTGCACAAAATCATTCAGATCTCTTTCAAGAGATGAATATCCCTGTTCTTTTGGCTGTTGTAATGCCTCGTCTTTGCTGGACTGACATAGGCAACACAGTGTCCAATTAATTCCAGTTATGTTAGTAGACATGTTGAGGTATTAATGTTCTACTACACACTACTAACTACACACTAACGAGATCTTCATATCTGCAGGCCTGAAGAGACTAGAATGTGAAGAAGACCACCACCGCATAGACTTGCTTCAGAGGAATACAGGTATGCCAACACCTGCAAAAATAATAAAAAATAGATTAATAGTGGACAAAATGTCAGTAGAAATCCAATGTAAAAGTTAATATAGCTGTTACAACCACAAATCTAAGTGCAATAATTATGTATCATGATTCAATTGACATAAAATGTACATTTCTTATAAAATAATATCAAATGTGGATATATACGACCTGACGTATATCTTGAATTAAAAAACAAATATCAGAACTGGATTCTCTATACTCAAAAACATACAAAAAGTGTCATTATTTGCTGTTCTACTATGATTGGTTGTTATTTTATCGCCCAATGTCAGACCAGATGGCGGCCATCTTGGATTCGTCCATAATGGCCGCCACAGGGAGAGCCCATGTTGGCTCCCGCAAAAAAATGAATGCGTATGGTCATATCTACCTCTGGTAAAAAAATGGTACTTTTGGAAGAAAGGGAACAATCGGGGTGATTTTTTGGATTAAGCCCCCTGACTAGTTTAAGCCTTCAGATATTCCTTCTGCCTCTCTGCGATGCGTTTTCGAACCTCTGGATCTAACTTCAGTTGTATATCGATTAGGTTATGGTCGGAGAAATTTGTGTTCCTCTTTATTTATTATCTTATTGTTATTTGTCAAAATTAAATCCAAAACTTTCTCTTTTCTTTGGCTTCACAGATTTCCTGAGCAAGGGCGTAATATTCCATCATATCTAATAGCATTATTGTTTAGGTTCTATCATCTTTTGTAATGTTGCCATGAAACTTCTGAACATATATGACTTCGTCATTTTTCTCCCATGTTATGAATGGGAAACTAAAATCTCCACAAATTAGAATATTTGTTGCTGGTGTTTCGAATAATATTAATACCATATATTGGGGCGTATAAGTCGGTATTTTAAGCTTAATTTTATGCCCCTAAAGTAGGGAGTCGACTTATAGGCCCAGTCTAAAAAATTAACCTTCCACTTTCCATTTTAGCTTGTATTTAAAGACAGGTCTACCTGTCATAGTTCCTCAGTCCTGCATCAGCTTGCTTTTGGTCAAAATCTGAATTGGATCCATATGAGGAAGCACTTGCAAATGTATCTCAGGATGTACTAGGGTCATTCAATATATTTTGCCCACCCTCTTTTTCTTTGCTAAATAATAGGCCATGGAGCTGAAATGTCTTTTGTCAAAATTAAATCCAAAACTTTCTCTTTTCTTTGGCTTCACAGATTTCCTGAGCAAGGGCGTAATATTCCATCATATCTAATAGCATTATTGTTTAGGTTCTATCATCTTTTGTAATGTTGCCATGAAACTTCTGAACATATATGACTTCGTCATTTTTCTCCCATGTTATGAATGGGAAATTAAAATCTCCACAAATTAGAATATTTGTTGCTGGTGTTTCGAATAATATTAATACCATATATTGGGGCGTATAAGTCGGTATTTTAAGCTTAATTTTATGCCCCTAAAGTAGGGAGTCGACTTATAGGCCCAGTCTAAAAAATTAACCTTCCACTTTCCATTTTAGCTTGTATTTAAAGACAGGTCTACCTGTCATAGTTCCTCAGTCCTGCATCAGCTTGCTTTTGGTCAAAATCTGAATTGGATCCATATGAGGAAGCACTTGCAAATGTTCTCAGGATGTACTAGGGTCATTCAATATATTTTGCCCACCCTTTTTTCTTTGCTAAATAATAGGCCATGGAGCTGAAATGTCTTTTGTCAAAATTAAATCCAAAACTTTCTCTTTTCTTTGGCTTCACAGATTTCCTGAGCAAGGGCGTAATATTCCATCATATCTAATAGCATTATTGTTTAGGTTCTATCATCTTTTGTAATGTTGCCATGAAACTTCTGAACATATATGACTTCGTCATTTTTCTCCCATGTTATGAATGGGAAATTAAAATCTCCACAAATTAGAATATTTGTTGCTGGTGTTTCGAATAATATTAATACCATATATTGGGGCGTATAAGTCGGTATTTTAAGCTTAATTTTATGCCCCTAAAGTAGGGAGTCGACTTATAGGCCCAGTCTAAAAAATTAACCTTCCACTTTCCATTTTAGCTTGTATTTAAAGACAGGTCTACCTGTCATAGTTCCTCAGTCCTGCATCAGCTTGCTTTTGGTCAAAATCTGAATTGGATCCATATGAGGAAGCACTTGCAAATGTATCTCAGGATGTATTAGGGTCATTCAATATATTTTGCCCACCCTTTTTCTTTGCTAAATAATAGGCCATGGAGCTGAAATGTCTTTTGGGCCGTAACTTTGAACTTTCTGCGTTTCACATAATCGGATTTTTACACTTTGAACCTCCCCTCCTTGTATAAAACCGCTTTTAAACGTCCTTGTATAAAACCGATGGTTAACGCAGTTTCGAAAATGGCTTCCGACAGTGATGTGGGTCGTAAACAGAGAGCTGTTATCGAGTTCTTAACCGCAGAGAAGGAAACAGTTGGAAATATTCACAAACGTCTACAAAACGTTTACGGAGATGCTGTTGTTGATCGAATCACAGTTGGACGTTGGTCTAAACGTGTGAGATCGTCGGAGAGATGGAGAGCCAGCCTCCAGATGAGCCACGCAGCTGTCGCCCGGCATCGGCTGTGACATCTCACTCTGTGCAACGTGCTAACAGTATCATTCGATCAAATCGGCGCGTCACATACAAGAAGTTATCATTGGAACTAGGAATTAGTGAAGGAAGTGTGAATACGATAATTCAGCAACTGGGATACTCAAAAGTGTGTTTACGGTTTGTTCCTCGCGAACTGACCGAAGATCACAAAGCCCAAAGAAAATAAATTGCTTCTGAGTCGTTGGTTCGATACGAGACACAATGGGATGACTTCCTTTCACGAATTGTGACTGGGGATGAGACTTGGGTACACCACTTTGAAACTCCCCACGCAAAAAAAGTTCAAAATGGCTCCCTCTGCAGGAAAGGTTACGGCCAACATCTGAGACATGAAAGGGGTGATTCTGGTGGATATTATGAAGAAAGGACAAACAATCAACTCAGAGGCATATATTGCTACCCAACAGAGACTCCAGAGACGTATAAAGCGAGTTCAACCGGAGAGAAAACTGGAAGACGTCCTTCTTTTGCACGATAACGCAAGACCACACAACAGTTTGCAAACAAGAGAGGCCATCACAAAAATGTGCTTGACTCTGTTACCCCACCCTCCATACAGCCCGTATCTGGCACCTTCAGACTTCCATTTGTTTGAACCAACGAAGGATTCTATTCGTGGAAGAAAGTTTCAGAATGACGATGTTGTTGAGGAGGTTAAGAGGTGGCTCCAGCGGAACCCAGCGGATTTTTACCAACAAGGAATAAAAGCCCTTGTTTCGAGGTGGAGGAAAGCCGTAGAAAAGGATGAAGACTATGTGGAAAAATAAAAAGTTGTAAAAAGGTATGTAACTACTTGTGTACAAAATTTCTGGAACTTACAAGAAACTTGGAAAAAAAAAAGGTGGGGAAAAATATATTGAGTGGCCCTTGTATATAATGAACTTATGATGTCAGATGATGATTATGATGATTATGAAGGCTTTAATATCTAATTTTTACAAGGTTTTTACTTTTACTTTTTATGTTGGCAGGTTGGTGGTCGACTTAAACACCCAGAATAGGCTAAAATGGGATCGACTAATCTAGACAGTAGACTTATACGCCCCAATATACGGTATGTTTTCCATTGGAATTCACCTTTTATGGTGTTTGGTGGTCTGTAGACGTACATAATGGTTAGGTTCAGTTCTTTTACTTCTAAAATAATAATTTCGACTGTGCTGTTTGATTTACTTACCTTCACCTCACATATGTATGTGTTTTTCACGTAGATACAACACCCTCCCCCTCGTCTAGCCACTCTATCTGCTCTGTATATATTGTTCTCCAGCATTGCTATTTCAGTATTCTCCGTGCAGTTTTCTCAGCCTTTTTTGCATTTATGTAAGTGTGTTTCCGTTAGGCATATGATATCTATTGTGTAATTTGCAGTCTGCATGATTAGTATGGAGGCCTTGTATATTTATAAATTTAATACATTTATCGGGTTTCTAATCTTCGTGTTCGATTATCCTAAATAATGGTCGCTTTCTGGTCGATGTCGGTTCCTGTTTGGTGTTATTGGTTGGGCCGCTGTATTTTGGAGTATTGGGGATGCGGCCCTGGATACCACTGTGGTTGTTGTATTATTGGTGAACGGTGTTGAATAGAAGGGTGGTGTATGTAATGTTGTGGTGCATGTATTTGCGGCGTTCTGTCTTGTTAGAAGGGCAAGCTGTGCTTTTATTATCCTCATTTTCTCTACAAAATATGTTTCATTGCTCTTGTTATTACTTTTATTTCAGATGTGATCTGTTCTTTCCCGTTCTCTTGTTTGGGTACCCTTTATGTGAAAATACGGGTAATCTATGTTTATGCATTTTTTCTCTGTAATTGACTGTCTGCACATATGAGGTGGAAAAAGTTGCAGTTTGGTCCGTACCTGCATCTTCCATTCCTCATCATATAGAATAATTTTTGGGGGTGATTGTACATGCAGTTTGAACCATAT
Source organism: Bathynomus jamesi (assembly GCA_023014485.1). Classification (NCBI taxonomy): domain Eukaryota; kingdom Metazoa; phylum Arthropoda; class Malacostraca; order Isopoda; family Cirolanidae; genus Bathynomus; species Bathynomus jamesi. The sequence continues at coordinate 1,273,375 of JAJOZX010000242.1, read as the reverse complement.
TTAAACGAACCTGTTATATAATATTCGCATATGGCCCTTCGTTCGTTTAAATTCCCTTCGAGTCTTATGTAATTCAATTTCCTTCTTCTGCTCCGCCACCACTTCTTCCCTACTCAGTGTTTTTTTTTGTCTTCGGCGTGTATCTGGTATCTCTCTTTTGCAGGGGATATTTTTTCATCTGAGGCTGCTTTCGCACCTCCCTATAGTGGGTCCTTAATCTCGTTTTCGGTTGTGTCGGCGTTTTCGGTTGTTTCCTGGTTTTCTGTTGGTAAAATTGCTGCACTTGGTTCTTCTATTTCAGCATTTTCTATTCCGCTTTGTACTAATTTCCTATTGTTTTCCATGTACTTGACGCAGAGAAAACCATAAAGGCCTATGATTTTGTTATTTACTCTATTTATCATTTTCTTGTCTTTTCTATCTAAGTTCCTGCATTTGTAGTGTTTAAAGGTATTGCACAGAATGCATTATAACCCTAGAACACTAACGTCACGTTCCAGTTACACCATCACTAACGTCGGGTAAAAAATACCCGAAATTGAAAAATGAAAAAAAATAGTTCCAATCAAAATTTATTAAATAACTAAAAATGCATGAAAAGTTTAAGTAATATGCTATGCTATCCCCCCCTGTAAAACTTTAAAAAATAGTAGTAGTGAGCAGTGAGGGGGTACTAAAAAATATTGGAATTTCTTGGGCAAAAAACAAAGAACTTAATATTAAGTCCCTGAGCGTAAAGATGGCTACAGCTGAAGACTTGTCCTTGCTGTCACACATCCCCAAGACGTGTGAGCATCACCACAGAGACGCACAGCCTTGCAGCATTACCATATAGGCATATACTGTAGAGGAGATAAGACAAAAAGGGGTATTTATTGAGAAGCGTAAATGTTACGGTTGGCAATATGCATTTTTTTTTACTGTTTCAGTCCGCCTGCAAACAAACAGTAAATGTTAATTATCCATTATTAGTCTCATAACTAAGGATGGCAGGCAAAAACAAAAAATTATAACTTACTTATGCATCACAGGCAGTCAATACAGGCAGCGTAGTAGTGCCGGGCGCACACGGCTCGGCCACAGAGACGGCATTTATGTTTGGTTTTCCGGTCGGACCCTTTGGGGCACTCCACACACCTCACCATGGGCCCAGTCGCATCTGCTACCACAGAACCAGACGTGTTGGCAGCAGCAATAGGGGTTGGGAGGTCACACACTGAACATAAGGCATTCCTGAGTGGTCTTGATAGGGATGGGGATGTCAGCCTCTCTGTGGCCCATGGCTTGATAAGGGCCAGTGCCAACTCCTGCATGAAATGTCTCCTTTGAGGTGTCACTCCTCCCCTCTTCCTGGTTGTTTGACAGTGGATGATCCACGCGTTGATGACAGAAGCATTCATCCCGTAAAACATACACAGTGGCCACCTCTTGGTTTTGCGACAACAGGAGTACTGTGCACACATTTTATCAAATGTGTCCACTCCTCCTTTTGTGCTGTTGTAGAATTCAATAACTTCTGGCTTCCCAGTGGTCCCTATGGTTGGCTGGGAGTGCATAGAGGAGAGGAGCATCACAATCTTCTTCTTGGTGGAAGTAGAAGGGAGGTATGACACCAAAGTTAGGTCCTTGGTGTGCAGGAATGCAGTAGAGCCTGGCGTCCTACCTTCCTTCGTGACCATCTCCCTCGGTATTTCTTTCTTGTTCCCCTTGATGGTCCCTACGATCGTCATTCCACAGTTGAGAAGGAGGTCAGCAGCAAGGGGCACAGAGGTGAACCAGTTGTCCGTGGTCACGTTCCTGTTGGTGTGGTGGTACTCCTTCGTCAGTTCTTTGGTGAAGTAGTGTCCAAGTTGTAGGTTCTGCTGTGGTAGGGTGGCCTGTTTCCCCAAGTATGGAATGCCTGCTAGAAGGTACTTGCTATCGACGGCATTTGCAAGCACTAACTTGAGTCCATACTTTGCTGGTTTATTGGGGATGTACATCCGGAATGAGCACCTGCCCCTGAAGCCAAGCAGCTGCTCATCAACAGTGATGTTTTCCCCAGGCACATAATATTTTCTGCAATTAGCAATAAAAATGTCCCAGATGTGCCTGATGGGAGCAAACTTGTCACTAACTTGCCTCTGCTGCATTGTCTCATAATCGTCGAAGCGAAGGCAGGCAAGTAGGAACGCAAACCTGCCCTCCGACAAGGCAGCACGGTACACTGCAGGGCCCCAACTTGGATTCCACATCTCCTTAGTTGTGAGATGGTTGTCTCTCTGAGCGCCACTGAAGATGAGGACCCCCAGCAATGCTCGTACCTCTGCTGCAGAAGTCCTCTTCAGTGTTGCCGTCTTCCTTGTGTACTTTGCTGCCTCTATATCGATCTTCTTGTTGGTGCATTCCACACTCGCTAGAATTATCTGCTCCTCAAAGAACAGTGAAAAGCACTTCTCAGTGGTGTCAGCACCTGATGCATCCTGTGTTGGCCCTGGTGTAAAGGCAGGCATAATGTTTCTTGCTGGTGTTCTTGTGGTTGCTGGTGACTGAGGCCGACAACTCCACCTGAAACCAGCAGTACTGCTGATTGTGCTGGTTGCAAAGTTGATCACAGGGGAGTCATCCTCGTCAAGGCGACGGCGCCGCCCCCTTCCACTAGAAGGAGGTGCAGCACGGGCAGCAGCAGGCATGGAGGGAGGCACAGAAGAGGCAGGTACAGGAGGAGGCACAGGTGAGGCAGGAGGAGAAACAGAAGGCAAATGAGAGGCCACAGATGAGGTGTCAGGTCCTTGGGTGGGTGGAGAGGCAGCAGATGTGGCCACAGGTCCAGGTGTGGCCACGTGGCTGGTGGTAGGCCTAGCACGCCGCGGTCGCTTAGCCAGGCGGTGTGATGACCTGGGCTCATCTATGTCACTATCACTACTCTCTTCACTTGGTTCCTGGACATAATCCTCATCAAGATCGCTGTCGTAAAGTACTTCTCCCTCAATTATGTCCTCGATCTCATCGTCACTGCTTTCCATTAATTTCTCCTCAATCTCTTCCTGGGTGAAGGATTTCACTCTCTGAGCCATTTTTAAATATAATTATTATTAATTTCACTATGAAAATGCATAAACACACCCTGAAACACAAAAAAGACATATATGGTATACACTATCACTAACCCTGGGTAATATTTACCCAGGGTATTGTTTGTACGTTATCACTAACCCCGGGTAAAATCTACCCAAACCCGCGTTTACGGAAAAACCCGGGTCGGGAGCGGAGTCACGCACCCTGCCTCTAAGACGTCTGTGAGGGAACTGAAGGTATACTGGGTCCCGCACGTCTACCTCCCAGGGAACCGTACGAGATGCGCATGCGCTACCTCAATGTGGGTAAAATTTACCCAGGGTTAGCGTTCTAGGGTTAAGCCCGTGGTCTGTTCTCCTTCATTTCTGCAATCGCAGAGCTGGTGCGCAGCACAGTCCATTGAACATAATCCAGCTCTATTCAGTTTTCTGAATTTACCGCTATTTACACATTTCTTCGTATTTTTTGCCATTCTTTCCTTTATTTTTGCCTATTTTCTTCTCGCTTCTCAAATTTTCTCTAGAAAACTCGACCTTCCCGTTTTATGGCTCTTCCGAATTTTATCTGACCTTCTTCCCCTCGAAAGGCCTAATGTAAAAATCTCAGGAGCTGTTTTTCCGTTGGAATTGTTTTCAATTTATGTTCCAATTGATGTTGTTTTTCTTTGTGTACGCTATATACCACCGGCTTTCACATATATATATATATATATATATATATTATATATATATATATATATATATATATATATATCAAAGGCGGATCTAGGCATTTCAGTAAGGGGGGGTCCAAAGAAAGAAGGGCACAGTAGTAAACTTGTTTCTTGAAACAGACCATCAGTGGGTGAGTGTAAAATCAATTGTTTTGTTTTATTAAATCAGTCTCATTCAAATATGATGCAAAACAAAAATCTAATTATCACAGAATTATCACATCAATTATCACAGACAATTTTTCAAACAATTACAAATGTCTTGCCAATTAAAAGAACTTTCTAGTCCCGTAGCCAGGACTTCAGAAAGGGGGGAGGAAGTTCGAAATTGTTGAAAGGTGGACCTTATGGTGCAACGACCTAGTCACTGCGGAGGGGGTTTAGGGTAGTTTAAAGAAGTTTGGGAAGATTCAAAAGAAAATGCAAAAAAATGCAAGTGTTTATTTACTAAATGATGTTATATCGGGTGGCCCCAAAAAAAACGTTCCAAGATTTAAAGTGCAATAACTTCCAAAATATACACTGCACAATCACGAATTTGAAATCCTTATAAATTCAATCTAACGACAAGCTGCCATAAAATGTTCAGAATTCTACATGAAATACTTTTTCGAAAATGAAGGAAACAATAAGGTACACTCAAATAAACAAATATCATGACACAAAAAATTTATACAGTAGTACTTGGCAACTATTCTTATCGCGAAAGTTGAGGAGGAGTTAGGCTAAGCTAAGCTAGTTTCTCAGATTAGTGTTTCCACGCAAGAAAATACTATGTCCAAACCGTTAGTCACAGTTTTGTTCAAAGAATGCAGAGACCTCTAGAACTTAAGGCATATAAAAGAATCCATGTCTCAAGACGTGACAGCAATGTTAGACAAGTTAGACAAAAAAGGAAAATTCGCTGTAGAAAGTTGCTAGACAAATTTTCAGCGCGTGATGTTAAAAAAAAATTGTTTTCACAGATAAAAAGGATTTTACTATTGAAATTGCGCGAAACCACCAAAACGATGTTGTTTACGGTGTGCGTAAAAGGGATATTCTTCCGTCCAGGTTTTACCACCAGACATGTCGGTTTTCAAAAAAAATCATGGTTTTAGCTTGTGTATCATGGAACTGAAAGACTAATATTCATTTCATTGATGAAAATAAAAAAAAAGTTAACTCAGAGACTTGTGTTAATCTTTTGGAAGAAAATCTTTTGCCAGATTGTCGGCGTCTGTATGCTGATAATGATTTCATATTCCAGCAAGATGGAGTTACCGCTCATACGAGCAAGTACACCCAGGACTGTCTCCAACAGAATGTGGCCAATTTCATTGGGAAAAATGACTGGCCACCTCAGTCATCGGACTGCAATCCAATGGACTATTGCATATCGAACTCTCTCGCAGAAAATGTTTATGAAGGTCAAATCAAAAAATTTACTGAGTTGCAATTAAAAGAAAAGATGCTTAATTGTTGGGACAAAATAACTTTAAATGAAGTCAGAAAATGTATCATGTCGTGGAAAAAAAGGTTGAGATCTGTTTGTGAGCAAGACAGTGGACATATTGACCATCTGTCAATAAATAAACTGTGAATAATAAATTCTTTGTTTCATGATATTTGTTTATTTGAGTGCACCTTATTGTTTCCTTCATATTCGAAAAAGTATTGCATGTAGAATTCTGAAAATTTTATGACAGCATGTCAAGAGGCTGAATTTATATGAATTTCAAATTTGTGATTGTAGTGTATATTTTGGAAGTTATTGCACTATAAATCTTGGGATGTTTTTTTGGGCCACCCGATATTAATATCACATCATAAGTTATAACTATAGTTAAAAAAGTGAACCTTTCCTGTCAAGGAGGGATCGAACGGGGGGGGGGGATCGGTCGACCCCCACATGGCTACGGGCCTGCTATCAGAATAAGATGAAGATAAAATAGTGATATGGCTACACCAGTACTAAGGGTACCTATGAAAACCACTGCAACTACAAATTTGGAAGTACAATGTATAGAGAAAAAGACTCAAAATAGAATTTGAATAAAATAAAATAACCATGATCTATTTACAAAAACAAAATTTGTTTTCAGAGGCATACACAATTTACACATCATTCAGATAGGGTACATGCATTTGAAAAAAGGGCACTTGCAAGAAATTGAGGGGGGTCCGGACGTCGCCGAACCCACCTCTAGATCTGCCCTCATATATATAAGGACTCTATAATTCTCAGGTGTGTTTCATTTCGCAGGGTGGTTAAAAATGAGAAGTCGTTATTAAATGGATAGTTGTTACTTTCGCAATGTTCACGGATTGAGGATTTGGCTGGTTTACTCAGTGGTAGAGAAGTGCGACTACTAATGCCACGATGCTCATCGACCTATGGCTTAAGTTGGCGGACTGAGCTGCCAATATACTTGTATGTGGCGTTACAACCACAATTAAAAGAATAAACTAGGATGGAGACGAGGGCATCGGGTAACTTTTCCTTAAGTTTAAAAAAGGAGCTAATGCTAAAATTACACCAGTATACAAGTAAATTGCTGTTTGAAAACTGTTTGTATTTTTTTAGTTCCTGCCCCATAAGATTACAAAAAACTACTTTTGTTTTAATCATCACATCACTGTTCTCCAGAATTAGACAATCATTATTTGGACCAACATGCATATATAAGTTCAAATATATAGAATTTCCTGTTTCAGAGTCTATAATTGTGTAAAGTCACGGTTCTAGGATTTACTTCATGCATTCAAGAATTCACTTCAGATTCACGCGTTTACTTCACGTATTCACGAATTCACTTCATAGATTCACGGATTCACTTCACCAACAATGTTTGTCGAAGTCCCGTTCTTGCAAGAACCACCCAGATTTTTTTTGTTATATATGTGATAATTTCCACTCAGTAAAGCAAAGGCAGAATATCACAGAATTTTAAGAAAATCATATCTCGCTTATTTTGGTGTAAAACTTGATGACCAGGATAAGTCATGGGCTTCGCATAGTGTATGCCAATCATGTGTGGAGAATTTGAGGCAATGGGTTCATGGCAAAAGTAAGCCCTTACCTTTTGGTATACCATGGCTTGGTGTGAGCCCAAAGACCATACCCATGACTGTTATTTCTGTTTGTGTAATATCAAGAGATTCAGCTCCAAGAACAAATCATCCATCGTGTATCCATCATTGCTATTTGCCATCCGCACTGTTTCACACAGTGATGATGTTCCCATTCCTGCATGCCCCAAAGAACTTGATGAAGTTTCTGAATCTGATACAGAACTTGGCGATCACAGTGACTTTGGAATTGATGATAAGAGTTCTAAAGACCCACAGTTATTCACTCAGACAGAACTGAATGATCTTGTACGAGATCTTGACCTACCGAAAGATGCTGCCCAACAGTTGGGATCCAGGCTGAGTGAAAGAAATTTACTGGCTGCTGGGACTTCATATTCCTGGTACAGAAGCAGAGAACAAGGATTTGTTCAATTCTTCTCTATCAATGGTTCCCTAGTATTCTGTACTGACATACCTGGTCTTATGAATACTATGGGCACAGACTATGATCCAAAAGAGTGGAGATTGTTCATTGATAGTTCAAAGTCAAATCTAAAAGCTGTTTTGCTGCATAATGGCAATCAACTGGTATCCATCGCCATTGACCACACTGTCCACATGAAAGAAAATTATGACATGAAATTCCTTCTAGATAAAATAAAATACAGTGATCGAAACTAGATCATTTGTGGAGATTTGAAGGTGATATCCATGCTTCTTGGCCAACAATCTAAATATACAAAGATGCCTTGTTTCATATGTGAGTGGGACAACAGAGCAAAGGCTGATTACTGCAAAAGAAGAATTGGCCCCAAAGAACTAATTTAACACCAGGCAGCAAACATTTTATCAACGAACCTCTTGTGACATCTACAAAAGTGTCGCTACCACCATTACACATTAAACTGAGGTTAATGAAGCAATTTGTAAAGGCTTTGGATAGAGATGGTAAATACATTTCTGATAAATGTTTTCTCTAAGTAAAGAGAAAATAAAAGCTGGGGTGTTCGATGGCCCTCAAATACGGAAACTAATGAAAGATGACAACTATTTGGATTTAATGTCAAATGTGGAGAAAGTGGTTTAGATATTCAAAAATGTTGTTGAAAATTTTCTAGGAAACCATAAAGCTAAAGACTATAGAACAATTGTTAGCGACATGTTGAAATGCTATGAAAAACTTGGTTGCAACATGAGTGTAAGAGTGCATTTCCTTCACAGCCACTTTGAGTACTTCCCTAAGAACCTTGGAGCGATTAGTGAAGAGCAAGGTGAAAGGTTCCATCAAGACACAAAAAACATGGAAAAACGATATTAAGGAGGATGGAATATCAATAGGATGGGTGACTACTGTTGGTGTTTGAAAAGAGGTTTCCGAACCAAATTTCAAAAAGGACATCTAAAAAGAGGAAATTCACCTAAATTTGATGATGTACAGGGTGGGCCAAAAAAAATATTACCCTGATTTTGAACAATATAATTTTACCTTTATCAAATGTTATTTGTACAATCAATATATGTGTCCTGTATAGAATTTCATGGTCTATCTCGTGGTGAAGTTGGATTTTTGTTAACTGTAACCATTATTTTGTAATTCGCTGTTATACAGACACGGGTAGAAAAACTTTCTTTCTGTACAGTTACCTAATTGAGTCCAAGATTATGCGGAATGTGCCCTCCTCCGTTATCAATGCACGCCTGCAACTTTGACTTCTCCTTTATCGACGGCAATACCGCATCAAGGATTTTTTCTTGGTAATAAGGAGCAGTGATTGTGGCAGTTTGATCAACAAAAACAATCTCTGACTTGCCTAACTTTGAAATAAAGATGGAAACCATGACTTTTTAAGAAAAATGCGTACGTTCCCTGCAAAGTCGATCTAGACTGATAGATTTTTTGTCCTGTCTTCCATAAACTCGGTCATTTTGTGTGTTTATTGTTGAAGCAACCGTAAAGGGCTTCTCGTCGCTGAACCATATTTTCGACACTTCTCTGTATGGGAATCGATCTAACAGAGTACGACATTTTTCAACTCTTGCTTGCTTATTTGATGCAGAGAGCTTATGAACCTCGCCTCTTTTAAAACATTTAAGACCCAGATCATCTTTTACTATACGACGAACACTAGAGCGAGAAATACCAGTAATTTTTTAAATTTCTCTAACGGACTTGTGGGTGTTGGGCCGTTCTTGACTGATATCATGGATGAAACCGTGTCAATATTTTCCTCAGTACGTGATGTTTTTGGCCTTCCACTGCCTTCTTTTCGTTTGGTCGACCCTGTGATATCGATTTTCTTTATGAGATATTGAGGTCCAGGTATTGTCCATCGTTTATGTGGAAACTCTTTCTTCATTCGTTTGGCACCCGAGTGTTCCTCCTTACGCAGGTTCAATATTAATGCTTCATCTTCCAAAGAGTATTTCATTATGTTATAACTTGTTCATCAACTATAGCAGAATGATGGTCTGAAATGAAAAAGGAAATAAATTAATTATTTTGTGTAAACATTAGGAAAATTAATTATTTATGGAGAAACTGACTGTCATCTGAAAGTAGTAGTTGCTGACTTTGACCGCCTTTCAATTGAGCACCATATTCTGCTACCTCCCTCCAGTTGTGATCCTGTACCTCTACTCCTGGGGCGTTGAATCTAGATTCAAAGCCGGCGTTTGATAGCGTAAAAGTATGGGTACAACATACGGCCTCAGCAATAAGATCAATGTACAGGGTGAGCCACAATATTGTTTCAAAATTGGGGTAATAGTTTTTTTTGGCCAAAGAAACGTAATCTAAAATGATTCTTTCTGTGAATTTTATTGTATTACTGTTTTTTACACAGATTTAAATAAGGTTCTTTTGGTGTGACGTTGAATTTGTTTCCAAATGTTTCATCTAATATTATGTTTATATCATGCGCATAAAATCACGAAGTTTTATTATTGATTTTGTGAGAAAATCAGATGTGATAGCAAAACACTATTACCAGATTTGAAATCAGCACCCCGAAATTGTATTATTCTATCTATTTTCAAAGAAACAACAGATTTTTTTTTCATTTGTATACTGGTGTTATTGTTAAAAATAAATTTAAAATAAATTTGTGGATAAAATTGGGCGAAAAAGGATTTTAGGTCTTTTTCAATTCTTTGGCTTAAGTAGCCATAAAATGGCTTATGAACAGTAGAAACGGGGTTGGGGTTTAAAATTATGATTTAAATAATTTCGAATATGTTTCATAATCAAGTCCTTTGGATAAGAATTGGAGCTAAAATAATCAGTTAAAAAACACATCTTAGAATGAAAAGAAAAATAATCAGAGCAAACCTTGGATGCGCAGTCATTAATATAACTTCTTAGAAATATTTGTATAATTTTAAACCTCACAAAGTTTTTGACCGTTAATCAATAAAACAGACAAAAGCCGAAGTTAAATTATTATAATTCTGCGCATAAATTAAACATATAAATAAATATATAAATATGTAAATAATATTTTATTTATGTATATATATATATATATATATATATATATATATATATATATATGCACTGTCCATGCACTGTCTGTGTATCATATATATATATATATATATATATATATATATATATATATATATATATATACAGGGTTGCGCAAAAGTCGCGCATGATAGGAATTTTCAGTGTTGAATATAAATTTTTTTTTTTCTTTTAGGTAGGGGATGGATGCGAAGTTAACAATAGACGAGATGGTGAGCTTGGTTTTAATGTATGGAATACCAGGTAAACAAATCAATGAATTGGCACAGAATTTAACAGCTAACTGTATTAAGTAATTATCACATACATTATAATGTGTATTTGACGATCACAAATTTAATTTTCCATACTGCAGCGGCAATCGATCCACTGTCAAGCGCTAACTCTCTGTCAACGTCCACAAATCTTTTTCGGTTTAGCTGTTGACGAGGTAAGCACGAAAGGTTTATATTATTCAATGCTTGTGGTGGAGTTTGTATTAATTTGATCTTAAATATTTTTATTATACAGTGTGTATATATATATATATATATATATATATATATATATATATAGGTGCTGGTTAAGTGTGCGGTCTACCTACGATTCGGCGGTCTACCTTTTAATTATAGCTTCTTATCTTGTTTACTAATTGTTTGTTTACATCCCATTGTCAATCGCCCTTGACGATTGGTTAGGTTTAGTCATGATATTTTCGTTAGTTTTAACGAAAATATCATGATTAAACCTAACCAATCGTAGGTAGACCGCACACTTAACCAGCACCTATATATATATATGTGTGTGTGTGTGTGTGTGTGTGTGTGTGTGAAAATGAACACTGAATAATTCCTATTTTCATATATTTTTATATTCATATAATACTTATGTTAACCCCTCCGTCTATGGCCTGGGTTGGTTCGAAGTCGACGGGGGTTCTAGTTAGGTGGCAGCAACGGATGTGTGACTTGTAGTAGTTTTCTTCTATAGTGGTTCGGAGGACTCTGGTAGACTTACTAAAATTCTTTGAAGATACCCGGATTCGTCTTATATCGTGTCGGGGAATTTGACTGGCTTAAGTTCCTGAAGAGAACAAGGCTCGAAGGAGAAGATAAAGACTATTTCTTACTGGATTTTACTGCAAAAAGGTACAGGTAGTGCTCAGCCTTTGAATCTATTTTTTAATAACATATGGACGATTTTAGTTGGGTTTATATACCCCAAAACTGCTAACATCATTATTATTAAATGTTGAAAAGGCTGCATTATTTTGCACAATATTTGAAAATAAAGTAAATCTTTTAGCTGTGGTAAGGTTTAAACGAGTAAACAAGATATTTGAAGATGAAGCCATATTTTTATCTTAAACCGTGTATTTTCAGATCTGATGCTATCATACATTTTTTGCTGCTGATTTAATTCTAAGACCTGTTTCTGGATAATATTGATGCGCTTATTTCAAAATTCACCTTAGATTTTGTCCATCACATCAGGTTGTCGTGCAATGCAATATGCCTCTTTTGGGTGATCCATGAAGGGCGCTTATCAAAATTGATGATTTTTGAGACCTGTTAACAGCTGTTTTGCTGCTAAAATTTTATCTGTGGAATACGCAAATCTGTGCATTAAATCTAAAGGTCATGTACAACATATTAAACTGATGAAAGATCCGCAGTTCAGTAACTCAATGACCGAAACGGAGGCAAGAGCTTGGAATGCTTTTGTGGCAGTAGTTAAGAACTTCCTAGGAAACAAAAAGTCTGAAAATTATAAAGATCTTGTAAAGGATTTACTTGTAAACTTTCAGCAGTTGGGTTGCAAAGTGAGCATTAAAGTTCACTATCCCAACAGTCATCTGGATAAATTTCCAGAAAATCTTGGTGATGTTAGTGAAGAGCAAGGTGAAAGGTTCCACCAAGATATCAAAGTGATGGAAGAACGATACCAAGGAAGATGGGATACCCATATGATGGCTGACTACTGCTGGAGCCTGCAAAGAGATTGTCTTGACATCTCTCATTCTAGGAAGTCCTATAAGAGAAAATTTATCAGCACTGAAAAGTAAGAAAACAAGAAAAAGACAATGTTAAGAAAACTGGTCCCGTGCTTGCTTTAATATGGATTCATTTTTTGCTTAATTAAACACTTTTAATCACTTTATGTGTCAATATTACCATTGTATATTAAAGTTCACTCCCTGCACAATTGTTTACTTTTCCATGCTGATTCTGAGTATGTAAAAACTTATTTTTGAAAAGAAAAAAAATTGGGCATAACCCTGCCAAAATGCGATATCTCCAAAATATTCGTATTTGATTGCTCGAAAACCTGACGTGATAGGCAAAAACTAAGGTGATTTTTAAATCAGCACACCAAAGTTACCTAAAGACAGGTGTTAGAATTAAATCAGTAAAATTGGTGTTGGGCAGTGTAATCTGCCAAGTTAACTAAAAGTGGAAATTGAACTATGCATCTTTACACTAAAATATGCATAAAGTAAAAATTAAAGGTTTAAGATTTACAATTGAATGCTTAGGCAAGACGTGACTTCATCTTTTATACGAAGAGAGAATGTATACAAAATATGAACATTGCAAAGCTTAAGCAGGATTCATTATTAAGCGAAATCTAAAAAAAATGATTAAGAGATTTTTAAAAGACAAGTCACCAATTATTTGGCAAAGTAGAAAGCAAATCAAAAATTTTATCCAAACTCGCGTTGGGCGATTTTGGTCCTTATGTAAAAATGAATACACACACGTACATACATTTGATTATAGGCATTATATAAAGTTAAATATATACGAATATACAGGATTATATAAATACATGAACCATATAACACATGAATTTTTAAAATGGATACAAGAACTATATAAATGAATACAAGAATTACATGAAGAATAAGATAGTATAGGAATATGGGAATTATTTATGGTTCATTTTTACAGGGCTCTTCCTCTAGAATGATATTAATATAATAATGTAACATCCTAACTAATGCTAACTAGATGATAACTATGGGTTTTATAATACAGATTTATATACACAACATAAGTCGGGTGGTTAAGTCTAGTTCACGTGGTCTGGGTACGCACTCTTGGTCGTGCATAAATAGTTTCATGTTGTTCCGTGTCTCTTGGTTTTCTTTGTTCCCAGAATGATCTTTTCACCACAAATATACCGAGGATAATAGCACATACAATAATGATACTAACGGCAGGTTGAGAAAATTGTTACAGGTTGTAGTATTTGTAAGAGGTTATTTTGGTTATCATCCGAAATTTTAAACCGACTCAATTGATCATTCCATTCAGGGGCATGTAGCTCGGGTAGGATGGTTACAGGTTTTATGGAGAGATTTAAGATCTCTATGACGGGTTTAAATTTAATTTGCGACGGGAAGGGGTATGAGTTATTAAGGGTAACCTTGTACGGGTTGTATATTTGGAGGGTTTTTGAACGCAAGGAGCAACCAATTGGTAGCCGAATAACCATAGGGATTGTGATGAGGGAATAATTCGACGGACACTCGAGAGTAGCGGCAGTCCTGTTCGCGAAAGAAACCCAGATGTCTGGTCCAATTCGTAGTTGGACGGTTTTAGGGGAATAAATTTTTTAAATGAACATACCGGGGCATGCCGGTCACGAATTAAGTCGATAAAGCAAGACCTAGTAGTTGGAAGAATAACTGGTTTGAGTGGAGGGCAAACGAGTTGTTTATTTGGTTGCGGGAATCGGCAATGCCGGACGTCGCTATCTGACATCATAGAATAGGCTGACAGATCTTTGGTGAGGAAAAGGTAAGGTGGTACGGTGGGTAAATACAATCGATAGACATTAGAGTTGTTTTGGTAGGGTGTTGGGAAAGGGTGAAATTTATATACGTCGTAAGTGAGTACATCGAAAAATGGTATAATTATGAGGTATGTGTAGGGGCGTGGTCCATGTACAGTCCAGGTGTATTCTAGAAATTGGGGGTAATTAGTGTGGTTGAGTGGGAATATGGGTGATAATTTTAATTGTGTCTGGGCGGTGTGAATCAAGGACTGAAGTGTTTCCCATGGTATTAGGTGGAAAGAGTGATTTTTCCATGGGCTAGCTGGGTTGCACGCAAAACCTTGGAATGAATCGTAATTATTCGTTGTAAATACTTATCGATTAGGGTTACTTGTAGGTTAATTATCTCTACTAATTCTAGATATCTTTTGTGTTCTTTGTATTGAGCTAACATGGATTCAAGGTATGTGAATCTGTCCGAAAGGGAGTGGAGGAAGCGATTGTTTTCGTGTAGTGACCTAATAGTTTGTTCTAACATGTGTCCATTATACTGTCGATTTCGCGCGAAGAGATTCAATTTGAATTCGATTCTTTTAATATCTTCTTCGGTTGCTAATCCGAATAAACCTTGAATATTTTTCCTCCTATATCTATAGTCCCCTTTTATTTCTTTGATTAATTTTTCCGAGTTTTTGAGTTTCAGTATCCATGGTAATGCAATATTTCTGATAGGGCGCGTGTTGTAGTTCGAATATTTTCAAGGTATTTTCTAACAGAACGCGACTAATCTGATCTTTTCCTGGAAAGAACCCTGAACTTTACTTTCAAACGTTTTTAATTGGGTTTGTATCTGAAGGAGATTGATCTTGATTCTAGCAGGGGGTTGCAAATTGTATAAAAGGTCCGCGTGTCCTTTCAAAAATTTACCTTCTGCGAGCTTTTCTATAACAACTCCGGTAGAAATTTTAATGCTAGGGCTACAAGAGTAAATAATTTGGAAAATTATAAGGGGGACAATTTTATTCATTTCTACGCCTTAGATTATACGGAGCTGGGGGGGCCGTGTGGATACTTGTGTTTGTGGGCGAAGGGGTCGGCCTCGTTTTGGTGGCAATGGGGGTCGACCGTTAAGCTCGGATTCTGAGCGGGTTCGTTTCTTATGTGAAGGTTCTAGTTCACGTGGTTGATGCATTTGCGGGCGGTATGTAGGGTCCGTGCGTCGATCATCAATCGGTGAGGGTGGTGACGAGGAGATGGTGGAGTTGGAGGAGATGGTGGAGTGGAGAGATGTGGAGTTCCACTGAGTGATCCTCTCGAGGAGTTTCTCCAGGGTCTGGGTCCGATGGGACTCTTGGTTCTGGGGCCTCCTCTTGTTCAGAGATTGGCTCGAGTACTGGTGGTATTACGAGGTACCAATCTTCGTCATGGGTAGTGGTTCCCGCGGTGACCACTTCAGTTTTTTGATCCCTGCTCGATTTGTTAATACCTTGACCTTTCGAAGGATAGGCGGCTCGAACGCCTGGCAGCTGTTTTTTGGGAAGGTGTTGTTCGGAAGCTATCTTCAAATTGTCAGCGTGAATGATCTTTAGTTTGGAATGATCCCGGAGGTCGAGGATTTCATAACGATTTTTTCCGAGGTTTTTCATAATCCTATATGGGCCATCCCATTTTGGGTATAATTTGCGATGAGCACCTGGCGGTTTCACGCTCTTCAGATAACATCGCATACCGACGATTATAGTCCGTTGACGGGGATGACGCCTATGTTGCTCTTGCTCCATCTGTTGGTTTCGTTGGTCGAGGGCATAGCGGATTATGTAAAAATCTTGAAAGATCGTTCAGCTAGTTGCTGATTTGCTTCTGCCATTTCGGAAGATGTTAGAACTGCCGGGTCGGTTTGGTCGGGCAAATCAAAAGGTAGACGCTTGTCGTAGTGATAGAGGACGAAATGAGGGGTGTCCCCGATGGACACATTATAGCCATTGTTGATGGCTGTTTGTACCATGGGAAGGGAATCATCCCATGTACGGGAGGATGCATCGACAACGTGGCGCAGGGCTTCTAAGATCTTTCGATTGTGCCTTTCCACTAAGCCGTTTGCCTGCGGATGGTATGCCACAATGTGTGTATTTTTAATTTTACACATGTTACAGAGTGACTCGAACAGTTTGGAAGTGAAACTAAGGGCGTTATCCGAGATTAGGATGGAAGGAGTGGTATGATTTTGGATGACGCGTTCCACTAGGGCTCTTGCCACAGTTTCCGAGGTCTGGTCTGGAATGGCGGCTACTTCGCTGTAACGCGAGAAGTGGTCCGTAAACACAATGATGTACTGATTTCCCTTTGATGTTTTGGGAAATGGTCCCAGTATATCCATTCCAGTTCTTTGCCAGGGCCTTTGGCATACTGGATATCGATGCATAGGAGCTGTGGATGGTACGTTGCCTTTGTGTTTTAAACACGATGGACATTCGGTGATGTATTCGTGTACCTTTCTGTTCATTTCGGGAAAATGGTATCGCTCCAAAAGACTCTTGATGGTGCGATCCGGCCCTATGTGGCCATACAGAGGTGAGTCGTGACAAAGTCCAATAGCTATATCGACGAGATCCTTTGGTATCTCCACGAGGTCGTTTCCATCTTCGTTCCAGGCGCGCCCGAAGGTTTTGGGTGTGTTGGTCCTGTTGTTGGGAGTATTGCAGACACTCGTGGCCGAACACAGGAAGAATTCCTATTTTATTCACTTGGGCATCGGGCTTCAGCCTCGACAATCCGTCTGGAATAACTTGAAGTTTTCCTGGTTTGTATACGATTTTTGCCGCTAAGTCCTGAATCAACAGAGCCCATCTACTCAACCGTCCTTCAAGTAACTTGTCCTTGAAGAGGTACGTGAGTGGCTTATGGTCAGTTTTGATGGTTACATCGTAGCCATAGACGATATTTCGGAATTTTTTCAAAGCCCAATATACCGCTAGGGCCTCTCGGTCCGTAGTGGAATAGTTCCGTTGAAGTGCAGAGAGAAGTTGACTGGCTGGCATAAGCAATGGGTAATTCCACACCATCTACGTCCTGTAATAGGACGGCTCCTAGTCCATAGGAGGAAGCATCGGTGGCTATGACGAATGGTCTTGAGTAATCAGGACATTGTAGGATGGGCTGACAGGTTAGTTTACCAATTAAAGTTTCAAAGGCATGTTGGTGATCGGATTCCCAGCTAAATTTAGAATTTTTCTGGAACAAATTAGTAATGGGTTTAGCAATATTTGAAAATTGGGGGATGAAATTCCGATAGAATCCGACAAAACCAATAATGCACGAGCGTTGTCGATGATTTTGGGTACAGGGTACCGTTCCAGCGGTTCGAGTTTGGCTGGATCAGGTTTAATTCCTGTGGACGAGAGTAGGAATCCTAGGTATACCAGGGATTCTTGTAAAAAATTGCACTTTGCAAACTTCAGTTTAAGGTGTGCTTTTCTCAAGCGTGATAGCACATTCTGAAGACGTTGAAAGTGTGTTTTTATGTCCGAACTGTAGATGATAATATCGTCAAGATAAACGAGAGCTTCGACACCTAATAGGTCGGACGTGACTTCATCTTTTATACGAAGAGAGAATGTATACAAAATATGAACATTGCAAAGCTTAAGCAGGATTCATTACTAAGCGAAATCTAAAAAAAATGATTAAGAGATTTTTAAAAGACAAGTCACCAATTATTTGGCAAAGTAGAAAGCAAATCAAAAATTTTATCCAAACTCGCGTTGGGCGATTTTGGTCCTTATGTAAAAATGAATACACACACGTACATACATTTGATTATAGGCATTATATAAAGTTAAATATATACGAATATACAGGATTATATAAATACATGAACCATATAACACATGAATTTTTAAAATGGATACAAGAACTATATAAACGAATACAAGAATTACATGAAGAATAAGATAGTATAGGAATACGGGAATTATTTATGGTTCATTTTTACACTTATATTCATATGTATAAACGTCTTATATTCATTTTTATATATAGAGTCAAAATTCGCAAAACGCTGACGAAGTTGGGATAAAATTTTTGATTCGCTTTCTATTTTATTTCTGCTGAATAATTGGTGAATTATTTCTTTTTTAAATTACTTAATAATTTTTAAAATTTAGCTTAATGTAATCTTGTTAAATTCTGCAATGTTCGTTTTCTTTATACATTCTCTCTTCGTTGTGAAAGATGAAGTCATGTCTTGCTTAACGTTTAATTTTAAATCTTAAGCATTTAATTTTTGCTCATATGCATGTTTAATTGTAATTCATAATAAAATGCATATTTTAATTTCCATTTTTAGTTAACTCGGCAGATCATGATAACATCAGATCTGTCAATATGCGGTTTAAAATGAAAATATTGTTTCATCTTCAACTATCTTGCTTATCAGTCTAGACATTGCTACAGCTAAAATATTTACCTTGTCTTTAAATTTTTTGCAAAGTAAATTAGCCTATTGAAAATTTAAAACAAAAACAGATCAGCATTAAATAATAATGATGTCATAAAAAATTTCAGTACATAAGCCCATAAAATTTCTCCAGTGTTCATTCTGACTGTCTGATATAACTTAGAGGCTGAGCATTACCTGTAACATTTTAGCAATACACTACAATAAGAGAATATCTTTGTCTTCTCCTTCGAGCCTTGCTCTCTTCAGAGAACTTAGTCTTAAATAGAGAAAAATAATTTCCCGATACGTTAAAAGAAGAATCGGGGAACCTTCAGAGAATTTAGTAAGCTCCACAGAATCCTCCGATCCACTACAAGAAGAAAGCCCAGTAAAGCCTAAAGCTTAAGGGCCAAATTAAATTAAATAAATAGTCGAGCTTCACAATTATTCATGTCATTGTGAATTGAAAAGAATGTATTTATTTTATTATTAATAGAGGTTATTCAGTTCAATTCAATTCAAATCGGAGAGTAGGATAAGAGAAACTTCTGCGATTCCCTATTCGGTACCAGATACTCCAGAGTAACAAATCTGTTGCTGATCCTAACCATAACCCCCATCAACTTCGAACCACCTAAGGCCATAGACGGAGGGGTTAACAACTGGCGACCTCTGCAACCAGGATTCTTTCAGTCTTCTAGACCCTGGAACTAGAACCAACATTCAGTTGACCGGCGTGTCACGACTTCCATGTCTTCACGTCGATCATTCGACCGGTGTGTCACGACTCCAAGTTATCCACGCCCATTCTTCGTCCAGGAACAAGTGACCAGCAAGACACGTCTTCAAGACACGTCTTCAAGGATTTCGCCGTAGGAATCTTGCTAAGTACAGATCCTTTTTTCAAATTAATTACTAAACATTTGAGAACTCAGTATTATTAACAGTTAATAATTAGTATCAAGCCAGAATCAACACAAAACACAGTGAACACTCCATACACCTGTGATACATTTCTTTTTATTGAAACCGAATTATTTCCACTATTATAGTTAGTAAAGAATAATTTTATTTAATGTGCCAATCATATTACCGTACATTGGAATGAAATTTTGTTTACTTTTTTATTATTTTGTTTACAATTTTTTTCAAATTTTTTTCTAGTTACGCAAATTGTTGTGCATTTATTTGTGTATTTCTTAGATATAGTAGTTAGGAAAGCCACTCAAGTGATCATTCCATAGATTAAGATCGGTCAAGCAGACCAAATTAGAATGCACTAACAGTACCTTCACATACGAGCGATTCAGACGGTGCGCTTTCTGATATTGAAAATTCCCCTACACCCATTTTCCCACCTACCCCGCGCACTTCAAACATATTTCCAAACACGCACACTTCAGATCAAACACAAGACAACATGTCTCAAACCGCTTCCTCAGCATAAGTTAACTTAGGTAGACTTGTAAACCTTCCCCATACTGTCCTAATTTTTAAGGGAACCATAGATAATCACTTCGTTGAACCGCGCGCAAGACCGGATTGAGTCTCTAGAACAGCATTTCTTACGCGAAAATATTACAGATGATGACATAAAGATTAGGGAAGCTAAAAGGTTTATTGACCCTAAAGAGAGGACTGCCCATGATACAGTTACATACGTCCCATCCATTAGAGAAGTTACAACTTGGGCCAATTTTAAAAAACACTTATTAAAATTTTTCAAAGAAATAACACTCGCACAACCTTTGGCCACATTAGAAGCTGTCTTCCAAGCTAAATGGAAGAAGAAGAACATGAAGATTTAAATAATTTTATTACATGAACAAACTCGTAGGAGAAGCCCTCCGAGCCATAAAAAATGCATGCGACATTACATTCACTTCAAAGCAAAAAACCTAATAGTAGCAGCATCCATTTACCAAAACCTAGCCGTTGCACCTAAAAAGAAATTCAAGAGTGTCTAAATATTGACAAACCAGTAAGTGTAACCATAAATAAAACAAGGGAACATTACCCAGACTTAGCGAGCCAGAACTACCAGAAGGGTAGGGAGACCCCCATACACTACATTCACAGCAACAACAAAAACAACAACAACAACCCTATAAATCTAGGTCGATGCAGGGAACACCACCTCAGAAACAAGCCCCACAAACCCAAACTGCACGCCCTCCTCCACAGTGTTATAATTGCGATAGTTTTGGGCATTTGATGAGTCACTGCAGTTATCCCCCTTATTGCTCCCACTGTCATGAACATGGTCAATGGTCATCGCCGTGGCGACCGACAAAAATGTACCGACAAAGCCCCTGTAGAGTACACGCCCCACTTCCGGAGATCAAGTCACCAACGTTCCCAGAAGCCCTCCAATTCGCAGAAACCAGTTAGTTCCCAGCCTCAACAGAACCACCCACCAAACAGATCACGACCAAAAGGTCAACCACACTATTACCCGATGTCCAGACCCCAGTATAATCAGCAAGGTCGGATGGTTCGGTACGTAGAAGTACCCGTTGAAGAATCAGTTTCCCAGAGTACACTTTCGAAGAAGACACTCTAGTGTATGGTGATCCCGTAGCATATGATCAGGCCCTCCCATAGAAGTCAATTCAAGTTCATTTTTAGATACCACTTTGGAGGCAGCAGTTCAGCCTCCTCCCTCCTAAATAGCAGGAATAAACCCAAATACAAACGTTAAACTACCCATCAGGATAATAGGTGCGAACCTATTAGATTTAATAATAAATTACAGCACAGATAACCAAGATTTAACCGCTCTCCTAGATACAGGAGCAAATGCGACATTAATTAAGAAAACAACGTGCAGATGAGTTACTAGAGAGTACAGATTATAAATATGAAATTAAGGCACCCTCCTGCCAACTCAGAGGGAGTTACAGACAGCACACCATACCTACATATGAAAAAAATGGAATTATATTAGAAGTTGTTAACGTGGTATATCTGCAAAATGTATTGTGGACGCAGTGGCCACCTTTCAGACAGATATCTACTAGGTATGGATTTCTTCAACCGGAATCAATGGGAAATTTACCCAGCCGGAAAATTAGTTAAGTGTAGAAATAGGACACACCCTCTCCATGAGAATAATGGACAGGTGCCGCACGTTCAGCCTAATGCTAATAGAATCAGTTTAGTTCGTATTTCCGAAAGAAATAGGAAACCCACTCCAGTTTATAGCAGTTCAAGTCAGTCGGTTGCATCCAGAGGGACAACCGCCCGAGAAATCAGCCCCCAGAGTAATCAATTCCAATTGTTAAATCCGATAGGATCAACACCGTCAGTTTCCAGTCAGTCAGTTTCCGTTCAGCCAGTTTCCAGTCAGTCATTTTCAGTGCAGCCAGTTTCAGTGCAGCCAGTTTCAGTTAACTCAGCAGTTGAGATTCGAAATCCAACTGAAACGAATTTTCAGCCAATAAAGCAAATTTTAATCACCGAACCAGAGTCAGATTCACAATTTTTTATATCCCTACAGAGTAGGCCGGGTCGAAAAAGCGAAATTTTTTTTTTCTTAAAAAAGTACACTATGTGAGAAGTTTCATTGTATCATCTTAACAAAACATTAAAATATCAAGCATGTGCTACCCCTGCTACCCCTAGCACATACCCCCCCTCTTTTTTACCCTCAAATTTGCATATATTTAAATGGGAAAATTTTTTATTTTTTAAAAAGTACACTATGTGAGAAGGTTTTTTTTTATCACTTTAACAAAATATTAAAAAATCAAGCATATGCTACCCTACTACCCCTATCACATGCCCCTCCTCCCTTTTTTACCTTCATATTTGCATATGTTTTATGTTCTTATATGTTACATGATAAGTTGTTTGTTTAATGCTTGATATTTTTATGTTTCAAATAAATAGAAATAATTTTTCAGATAAATAGAAGTAATTTGCAATTGCTTTAATTATAATTTGAATTATCATAAATTATAAATTACATATAATTTGATTTTAGTTCTGAATATAAATTATGACTACTAGAAGCAAGTCCTCAAATGCAGTCTTTGGATTATCCTACGGAATTCCCAGCAGCCATGACTCCTTCAAAAGCAGATGTTGTGAGACACTACCTTTTTGTGCGCCGTCGTGAAGAAGCTAAATCAAAAGGATCAGCAACTGCTAATGATTGTTCCAAGGTTGTTGTAAAAGATATTGAAGATATTTGGGTGAAATTTTCTTTTCCAACGATTAACACCAAAGGTATCTATCTTAAAGTCAGTCGACTAATAGAAGAAGCCTCAAAATTGAACAAGGTGCCATTACAGCGAAGAAATCAAAGTTTTGCCTTAAAAGTAGCTCAGTATGATGAAATGGTTGATATATCTTCTTGTGAATGCTATGATAAGGGAATTGATAGGAAATCATGCAGGTGTAAGGATAAATTACCAATGGCAGAATGGGCGTCTTCTGTGGGTCAAAAACAAAGAAAAAATCACTTAGGACCAATTGATCGCATAGCTAGTTCAACAAAGAAGAGATCTTTAGCAAGAGCCCAAGAAACAAAACCGTCAACTAAAGCATAAGAAGAAATGGCTGAAGCCACCAATGTTTTACCATCGGAATTTATAGAAAATACCGAAGAAGACATGGACGTAGATTCAGAGAGTCAGGGTGTAGGTTATGAGGCCAATTTAGAATTGACTGAGAATATTCAGAACAGGCACTCCTATAAAAACCTAGCATTAACAGCAGATCGTTATCGTGTCAGTTGTAGTGCTGCAGCTGCAATAATCATTGCAGCTTTAAAAGATATGGGGATCCTTAACCACACCAACATGCCTGACAGAAAGAAATTAGAAAGAGAAAGAAATCGCATGGTGAAACAAATACTTTTAGGTCTAAATCCGAAAATCTGAAGATGGAGTGCCTTGGATTTGATGGAAAGAAAGATAACACATTAACTAAAAGTGGAAAGATAAAAGAAGAATACTATGTTATTGTGAGGGAACCTGGAAGCATCTATGTAGACCATGTCACACCAGATAATGGAACTGCTCGCTGCATAGCAGAAGAGTTGATAACTATTATTACAGACTCGAACAGCACAGATACTATTAAAGACCAGTGAAATGGTTGGTGTGCCTCTTGCATTTGAATGAGCTGCCTTTTGCGCAGTCGACTAATAGAAGAAGCCTCAAAATTGAACAAGGTGCCATTACAGCGAAGAAATCAAAGTTTTGCCTTAAAAGTAGCTCAGTATGATGAAATGGTTGATATATCTTCTTGTGAATGCTATGATAAGGGAATTGATAGGAAATCATGCAGGTGTAAGGATAAATTACCAATGGCAGAATGGGCGTCTTCTGTGGGTCAAAAACAAAGAAAAAATCATTTAGGACCAATTGATCGCATAGCTAGTTCAACAAAGAAGAGATCTTTAGCAAGAGCCCAAGAAACAAAACCGTCAACTAAAGCATAAGAAGAAATGGCTGAAGCCACCAATGTTTTACCATCGGAATTTATAGAAAATACCGAAGAAGACATGGACGTAGATTCAGAGAGTCAGGGTGTAGGTTATGAGGCCAATTTAGAATTGACTGAGAATATTCAGAACAGGCACTCCTATAAAAACCTAGCATTAACAGCAGATCGTTATCGTGTCAGTTGTAGTGCTGCAGCTGCAATAATCATTGCAGCTTTAAAAGATATGGGGATCCTTAACCACACCAACATGCCTGACAGAAAGAAATTAGAAAGAGAAAGAAATCGCATGGGTGAAACAAATACTTTTAGGTCTAAATCCGAAAATCTGAAGATGGAGTGCCTTGGATTTGATGGAAAGAAAGATAACACATTAACTAAAAGTGGAAAGATAAAAGAAGAATACTATGTTATTGTGAGGGAACCTGGAAGCATCTATGTAGACCATGTCACACCAGATAATGGAACTGCTCGCTGCATAGCAGAAGAGTTGATAACTATTATTACAGACTCGAACAGCACAGATACTATTAAAGACCAGTGAAATGGTTGGTGTGCCTCTTGCATTTGAATGAGCTGCCTTTTGCGCAGTCGACTAATAGAAGAAGCCTCAAAATTGAACAAGGTGCCATTACAGCGAAGAAATCAAAGTTTTGCCTTAAAAGTAGCTCAGTATGATGAAATGGTTGATATATCTTCTTGTGAATGCTATGATAGGGAATTGATAGGAAATCATGCAGGTGTAAGGATAAATTACCAATGGCAGAATGGCGTCTTCTGTGGGTCAAAAACAAAGAAAAAATCATTAGGACCAATTGATCGCATAGCTAGTTCAACAAAGAAGAGATCTTTAGCAAGAGCCCAAGAAACAAAACCGTCAACTAAAGCATAAGAAGAAATGGCTGAAGCCACCAATGTTTTACCATCGGAATTTATAGAAAATACCGAAGAAGACATGGACGTAGATTCAGAGAGTCAGGGTGTAGGTTATGAGGCCAATTTAGAATTGACTGAGAATATTCAGAACAGGCACTCCTATAAAAACCTAGCATTAACAGCAGATCGTTATCGTGTCAGTTGTAGTGCTGCAGCTGCAATAATCATTGCAGCTTTAAAAGATATGGGGATCCTTAACCACACCAACATGCCTGACAGAAAGAAATTAGAAAGAGAAAGAAATCGCATGGGTGAAACAAATACTTTTAGGTCTAAATCCGAAAATCTGAAGATGGAGTGCCTTGGATTTGATGGAAAGAAAGATAACACATTAACTAAAAGTGGAAAGATAAAAGAAGAATACTATGTTATTGTGAGGGAACCTGGAAGCATCTATGTAGACCATGTCACACCAGATAATGGAACTGCTCGCTGCATAGCAGAAGAGTTGATAACTTATTACAGACTCGAACAGCACAGATACTATTAAAGACCAGTGAAATGGTTGGTGTGCCTCTTGCATTTGAATGAGCTGCCTTTGCGCAGTCGACTAATAGAAGAAGCCTCAAAATTGAACAAGGTGCCATTACAGCGAAGAAATCAAAGTTTTGCCTTAAAAGTAGCTCAGTATGATGAAATGGTTGATATATCTCTTGTGAATGCTATGATAAGGGAATTGATAGGAAATCATGCAGGTGTAAGGATAAATTACCAATGGCAGAATGGGCGTCTTCTGTGGGTCAAAAACAAAGAAAAAATCATTTAGGACCAATTGATCGCATAGCTAGTTCAACAAAGAAGAGATCTTTAGCAAGAGCCCAAGAAACAAAACCGTCAACTAAAGCATAAGAAGAAATGGCTGAAGCCACCAATGTTTTACCATCGGAATTTATAGAAAATACCGAAGAAGACATGGACGTAGATTCAGAGAGTCAGGGTGTAGGTTATGAGGCCAATTTAGAATTGACTGAGAATATTCAGAACAGGCACTCCTATAAAAACCTAGCATTAACAGCAGATCGTTATCGTGTCAGTTGTAGTGCTGCAGCTGCAATAATCATTGCAGCTTTAAAAGATATGGGGATCCTTAACCACACCAACATGCCTGACAGAAAGAAATTAGAAAGAGAAAGAAATCGCATGGGTGAAACAAATACTTTTAGGTCTAAATCCGAAAATCTGAAGATGGAGTGCCTTGGATTTGATGGAAAGAAAGATAACACATTAACTAAAAGTGGAAAGATAAAAGAAGAATACTATGTTATTGTGAGGGAACCTGGAAGCATCTATGTAGACCATGTCACACCAGATAATGGAACTGCTCGCTGCATAGCAGAAGAGTTGATAACTATTATTACAGACTCGAACAGCACAGATACTATTAAAGACCAGTGAAATGGTTGGTGTGCCTCTTGCATTTGAATGAGCTGCCTTTTGCGCAGTCGACTAATAGAAGAAGCCTCAAAATTGAACAAGGTGCCATTACAGCGAAGAAATCAAAGTTTTGCCTTAAAAGTAGCTCAGTATGATGAAATGGTTGATATATCTTCTTGTGAATGCTATGATAAGGGAATTGATAGGAAATCATGCAGGTGTAAGGATAAATTACCAATGGCAGAATGGGCGTCTTCTGTGGGTCAAAAACAAAGAAAAAATCATTTAGGACCAATTGATCGCATAGCTAGTTCAACAAAGAAGAGATCTTTAGCAAGAGCCCAAGAAACAAAACCGTCAACTAAAGCATAAGAAGAAATGGCTGAAGCCACCAATGTTTTACCATCGGAATTTATAGAAAATACCGAAGAAGACATGGACGTAGATTCAGAGAGTCAGGGTGTAGGTTATGAGGCCAATTTAGAATTGACTGAGAATATTCAGAACAGGCACTCCTATAAAAACCTAGCATTAACAGCAGATCGTTATCGTGTCAGTTGTAGTGCTGCAGCTGCAATAATCATTGCAGCTTTAAAAGATATGGGGATCCTTAACCACACCAACATGCCTGACAGAAAGAAATTAGAAAGAGAAAGAAATCGCATGGGTGAAACAAATACTTTTAGGTCTAAATCCGAAAATCTGAAGATGGAGTGCCTTGGATTTGATGGAAAGAAAGATAACACATTAACTAAAAGTGGAAAGATAAAAGAAGAATACTATGTTATTGTGAGGGAACCTGGAAGCATCTATGTAGACCATGTCACACCAGATAATGGAACTGCTCGCTGCATAGCAGAAGAGTTGATAACTATTATTACAGACTCGAACAGCACAGATACTATTAAAGACCAGTGAAATGGTTGGTGTGCCTCTTGCATTTGAATGAGCTGCCTTTTGCGCAGTCGACTAATAGAAGAAGCCTCAAAATTGAACAAGGTGCCATTACAGCGAAGAAATCAAAGTTTTGCCTTAAAAGTAGCTCAGTATGATGAAATGGTTGATATATCTTCTTGTGAATGCTATGATAAGGGAATTGATAGGAAATCATGCAGGTGTAAGGATAAATTACCAATGGCAGAATGGGCGTCTTCTGTGGGTCAAAAACAAAGAAAAAATCATTTAGGACCAATTGATCGCATAGCTAGTTCAACAAAGAAGAGATCTTTAGCAAGAGCCCAAGAAACAAAACCGTCAACTAAAGCATAAGAAGAAATGGCTGAAGCCACCAATGTTTTACCATCGGAATTTATAGAAAATACCGAAGAAGACATGGACGTAGATTCAGAGAGTCAGGGTGTAGGTTATGAGGCCAATTTAGAATTGACTGAGAATATTCAGAACAGGCACTCCTATAAAAACCTAGCATTAACAGCAGATCGTTATCGTGTCAGTTGTAGTGCTGCAGCTGCAATAATCATTGCAGCTTTAAAAGATATGGGGATCCTTAACCACACCAACATGCCTGACAGAAAGAAATTAGAAAGAGAAAGAAATCGCATGGGTGAAACAAATACTTTTAGGTCTAAATCCGAAAATCTGAAGATGGAGTGCCTTGGATTTGATGGAAAGAAAGATAACACATTAACTAAAAGTGGAAAGATAAAAGAAGAATACTATGTTATTGTGAGGGAACCTGGAAGCATCTATGTAGACCATGTCACACCAGATAATGGAACTGCTCGCTGCATAGCAGAAGAGTTGATAACTATTATTACAGACTCGAACAGCACAGATACTATTAAAGACCAGTGAAATGGTTGGTGTGCCTCTTGCATTTGAATGAGCTGCCTTTTACGCACGTCTTCAAAGCCATTGATGGTAAAACAACAGGTCCAAATACTTTTGTGGGTTCAATTGGGAATAAACTGAAAACAGATTTAACAAAATTGGAGGGAGTCAAATATTCTCGTGTAAAGGGAAACATTAAAGAAATTCCAGCAAATGTTGTGAATGAGCTAAGCAGTGATCAAAGATATCTCTATATGTGTCTGGCAGTGCAAACTGGAGACACTTCTCAAGATCTGTCCACTCGATCCCCAGGTACCCTTCACCATGCTCGCTGGCTAACTTTAGCCAACAGGGTCCTTCGATTTTATATCTCAACGCTAAATCCCGATAAAAACCTTCAGGATATAGTCAAGATTATTATGCAGTTCTACGCTCCAGGGTGGTTTTGGATAAAATCTCATCCTAATGCAACTGATGGTACATATATCTTTTGGCATGTAATGTGCTTGCTTCGAAATTTAGATGAACAACATAGATCAATCATAGAACCAGTATTAAAGAATAACCACCTGACAATGCTGTTTGAACCGCCATTACTTAACATTGTGTCCGCGAGGTCAGTGTCATCTGCATCTCTGCTATTTTTCCACTGATAAATATTATTTCACAAACGGGTAAGATTATCTTTCTGTAGAATTTAGAATTTTAGATACTATGCATCGTATATAAATCGTGAATGATATATTTGTTCGTCATTGTTTGTAAAAATGTGCATATTTATGGCTGTATCGTTGTCAAAGATAGCTCGTTCGAAATTTATCAGTTAACTACTAGAGCGGGAAATGTTTCTTACATTAATTTTTGCTTTCCTTCGATTTTTTCTACGTATTAATATAATATTTATAGCAATCGTTTTTGAACAACCATGCATGATTTTTTCCATGTTTGGTTCAACTTGGTTGTGAGTCAACATTTTCATCAGTGACGCACATTAAGTCCAAGTACCCATCACGAATTGCGGACCTGAATTTGGAGGCGGAGTTGAGACGCGCATTGTGTTCTGATTTTGAGCCAGACTTCAACCAATTGGTAAAAGAAAATGATTGCAAGGTTTCTCATTGATTTAATCGATGCAGAAATGGTTCAATTATTTGTGTTTGCCAAGCCAGTACCGTTAAAAATCACAAAATAAGTTTATTTCACACAAATTCTGAGTTTTATTTATTATGGGGCTTATTCACTGGTCGGATAGCCACACCTGTGGCTAAATCAAAACACATATTGCCCACCCCTACTCTAGAGTAACAAATCCGTTGCTGCCACCTAACCAGAACCCCCATCAACTTCGAACCGCCCAAGGCCATAGACGGAGGGGTTAACATATGTACAGTATATATTACAATTATTATTATTCAAAGATTCATGTTCTTTGAAACTCTTGTGCCAGTCGTACACTTTGCTGCGCTTTAGCAGTTGATTATCATAAGCTTGCTGTAGTAGTTTAATGTTTCACCAAGGGTTTATTTAGCAACAGTTTTAGCCAGGAGAACGCAAGAGCTAATATTCGTACGTTGTTCAGTTAACATGACGAGGAAACACATCAAATAAGGAATTCGACAACCACTTGAGACAGCATGCTGCAGTAATATACCTAACTACAGTAGCACAGCTACGTGGCGTGGTCATCACTTGATCCTGCACACTTTTATTACATGTGGTAAGATGCTAATATTCAAATTTTTACTTTTGTTTAACTTTCTACAAAAATATGGTATTTTTTTCTGAATATTTTTTTTAATGTAGGAAGGATGGGTCAAGGGCGAATGCCCGTAAAAACGAACCCCTTTAGAGTAAGAAAAGAGCCAAAATCAAGGTCCAGCATTTTCGACATGCCTGGATACTCTGCGTTTGAAAGATTGGAGGTCAAAGACAGGGGGAAAGATAGAGTAAGGAAGATTGCTGCAGAATTGACTGGTTGAGTAGATGAAAGATTGAAAACACCGAGTAACCCTTGCGTTAGAGAGACGGACAGAAAAGGAATGAGAATGTGTCGAAAGTCTGGTACTGTGTGCTCTTCTTAAAGGAGATGGCAAGCGGTTAGAGAGCTCAGAAGAGCAGTGTCCGTTATAACAACGATATTAAAGAGAGAGTGAGGCAACAATGCGGCGAACAGAGAGGGATTCAACCCAGGAAACAATTTTACGAGATCCATCGTGGTCACAAGGTTGCATTTTAGCACTGTGACGTAGATGCAACGTTGTTTCAACGTCTCAAGGGTAGAATTTGGTTCAACAAAGGCGCCCTAGTTGAAATATTAGTATGCCGTATGTAACTCCCTTACAATTTTGCAACAAAGAATAAAGTAATACGAAACTATATGCTATGGATGTATGATAAAACCTTACATGCAGACAACGTCTATGCTACGTACAAAAAATTACGTCAGAAGCTTACTTGTACTTCATGTGTATACAACGTCATTATGCAACGTTGTATCAATGTTGCAATATAATGTTTAATTTTTACATTGTGACTAGGTAAGTACAACGTCAATTTCTGAAATGACCAAGAATCAACCATGATACAACGTTGTATTTCCGTTGAAAGACAGTAGTAGTATGGGCGCAAAGGGAGAGAGTGCAATGCAATTGCAAATGTTGTTCAATGTTGCAAGAGTGCCAGCACCAGCGCCAGTGCCAACCCCCCTTGTTGCAAGGCACCGACAAGGGTTATGCAACTTGGAGGCGGAGTTATCCCGCAAGAGAAAGAGAGAGGAGAAGGAGAGAGAGGAAGAGAGGTGTTCGCCTGGCAGGAGCCAAGCGCATATTAAAACTTCAGCCGAGCGGCCTTTGTCTTATAGGCCCCTAATCAGCCAGTCTTCTTACTCAGCCAGTGCCTCCAGGCACTATCAGCCAGTTGGCACAGAGTATACTTCGTTTTGGCACGTACACACCGGTCTATACGCCCACAAAATATTACGCACACACGATTATATACGCCGGGTTCGAAACCCGGTGGCGGCGCGTCCTTCCACGGTTGGCAGGTAAATGGGAAACCACGTTAACCTAATGATCCGTGTTAAACTGTAGGTGTAAGGTAGAGTGTAAACATCCTTTCACGATTGGTAGATAAATGGGTAACCAGGGTTCCCTAGAAGGGATCCCTCTCACTCTCGCTCTCTCTCTCGCTCGCTCTCGCTCTCTCGCTCTCTCTCTCTCTCGCTCGCTCTCTCTCTCTCTCACTCTTATATATACCCCGTTAAAAAGTAGGTCTAGGGCTCGGTGAAAAGTTTTGCCCTTGCCAAAATGAACAATTCGGGCCGAAGCCATCGAAAGCAAAGGTGATCCTATATACGTACAAATCTCTTTCTCTCGTGCGCTCTCTCTCTCTCTCTCTCTCTCTCTCTCTCTCTCTCTCTATATATATAAACCCCGTTAAAAAGTAAGTCTACAGTGCCCGCGAAAAGTATCCGATCACCCTTGAAATTTGTATTTTTTACATAAAAAACAATGTTTAAATGTATACTAACCTTATATTAGTATTTTGTCATCTGTCCTTTGGTTTGGATGACTTGTTCTAGACGTTTTGGCATGGATTTAATCAAGTTTTGACAAACTTCCACTGATATTTCCTTGCACCATACCTTTTTGATGGCCTCTTGTAATTTTTCGACTGAGCCAGTGTCGTGGCATTCAACCTTATTTTTATTATTAGCCACAGATTTTCTATCGGATTGAGATCTGGACTATTACCAGGCCAATCCAAAATATCAAATTTATTGTCAGTAATCCATTTTGTCACTATTTTGGCCCTGTGACATGGTGCACCATCATGCATGTATGTTTTTGTCCTTTGGATTGCCATTGCCATTGGAAGTTTATCCTGTAGCATTGCTAAATACCGTGCACCATTCATAGTTGTGTTCTTCGGAAGAAAATATAAGTTTCCACGCCCATAGTAACCGAAACAACCCCAAACCATCACACTTGGAGGGTGTTTCATTGTCTTTAGGGTGTATTTAGGGTCCATCCTATTTGAGCCAATAGGCCGGCGAACCTTTTTTGGACAACTTCTGAATGTCAAAAATGTCGACTCATCGCTAAATAAAACCTTCTTCCAGTCATCAACAGTCCAATGAATGTATTTTTTACAAAATGCGACACGTTTTTTAGCATTTTTTCATTAATGAACGGTTTCTTAGCAGCATGGCGAGATGGTAATCCGAGTTCTTTTTGGAGCCGCTCCTGGATAGTTCGTTCAGAAACACCAGATAACAAATTATTCATATTAAATTTTATTTCTTTCGCAGTTATTGTTGGGTTTTTCAATACTAAACGTTTCATAAGTTTGTCTGTTCGCGAATTTGTTTTTCTCGGTCTGCCAGATCGTTTTTTAGGGACTGGCGTGGTTAGGCCACCATTGTTCTTAGCCCGTGAAACCCATAAATTAACGGTACTTTGGGATATGTTTAATTCCTTAGCTATCTGTCTCTGTGATTTCCCACATGCATGCAAAGCAACAATAGCACCTCGACAATCACTCTTAAGTTGTTTTTTAGCACACATTATATATAAATTTTATTTACACCACTTTCTGTAAAAAAAAAAAAAATATCAAGAAATTTACACAAATAGTGAAATCTGACAAATTTGAGACACAGCCACCCGCAACGAAGGCTACCAGAACACTAATTTGAGAATGCGTTGGATAGCTCTATATCAGCGAGCAACCTCAAAGTTACCAGATGTCGCTAGAACAAATAGAAAGTGAATTACGTGTCTCTGAATATCAAGGGAAAATATTGTATTTTCTTGAGTGATCGGATACTTTTCGCGGGCACTGTAGTGCTCGGTGAAAAGTTTGACCTTCGCCAGAATGAACAATTCAGGCCGAAGCCATCGAAAGCAAAGGTTATCCTATATATGTAAAATTCTCTCTCTCTCGCGTGCTCTCTCTCTCTCCCTCTCCCTCTCGCGTGCTCTCTCTCTCCCTCTCTCTCTCTCTCGCTCTCCCTCTCGCTCTAAGTTGGAGTGTAAAGCTTGAGGGAAATGGAGAGAAGGTAAGACGGTATAATCAAATTCTCCCTTAAACATTTCCTAATTAAATGAAGTAAACAGCTGAACAATAGAAGGACATAAATATTTATGGAATATATATATATATATATATATATATATATATATATATATATATATATATATCCCTAAGATAAACTTCTTTCCGCTAAGTTTATGATCTAAACTTTGGTGTTTAATGATCTGCATCTCACACTCACACATCTCTGTTATTTTTTAAATTTATTTATTGTATCGTACGATAACGCAGGGATACAATAAACTTTTACAGATGAGAGAGCGAGCTTCGCGCACTGATGGTTTTTCCTTCATGGATAATTAATTACCTTCCAGTTTGAGACGTTTTATATTTCAGAGGCAATAAATTTTTTTCGATCCTATTTTAGATAGGGCACCATAAACCTATTCACAAACCAACCTTGTTAAGTTCCTCGTCTCCCTCTCTCTCACACTCTCTCGCGCTCTCTCTCGCGCTCTCTCTCTCTCTCTCTCTCTGATCAAAAATAAAAGACCCTCCAAACCAAAACCAAAACATAAGGATTCGGAAACCATTACCGTCAAAAATAAGTTTCACTTACTTGCCGACGAAGAGGATGAATCCTTTTTAATTGGGGTTTCTATGGTAAGGAATCAAGGGGACTTTTTCGGAGCAAGACGCGTGACCAAGAGAAAACTCCGATGTTTTTCAGGTGCCACGAGCCAGATAATTAATAGGGAATTAGTAAAAATTAATATCAAGAATAAGAGTTGGCCATTCATTGTACATGTTGATGGCAATTACGTTTTTCTGGGAGGGACAGGAGGGCAGACAGAGTCCATTGTAAAAGAGTTCAAGATCCTAACCGAGAAGGTTAGGGATAGGACAGATATAGGTATGGTCGTAGGGATTCTTCCTCGAATGCGTGCTAGTAACTATACTTTAAGTAAAGCCATTAGCATAAATAAAAGAGTTAAATGCATGTGTGATGAAAAAGGCTAAAGTTTGTTGATTTTTGGCCTACATTCTAAGGAAATGGGGAATACTTTGATTCGGACGGGATACATTTTAATCAGAAGGGGAAAAAGAAGTTTGGTGATTTACTGAACATTAATTTGTATAATCTTTTTAAACTAGGACCCCCAAACCTGCAACTGATCCTGCTCCCCAACTGTTAAACCTACTCCCCCAGCAGTCGATCCTCCTCCCCGGCAGTTAGTCCTCCTCCAACAGCAGTTAGTCTCCTCCAACAGCAGTTAGTCTCCACCAACAGCAGTTAGTCCCCCTCCAACAGCAGTTAGTCCCCTTCCAACAGCAGTTAGTCCCCCTCCAACAGCAGTTAGTCCCCCTCCAATAGCAGTTAGTCTCCTCGAACAGCAGTTAGT
The DNA here is from genome assembly GCA_023014485.1 of Bathynomus jamesi. NCBI lineage: Eukaryota > Metazoa > Arthropoda > Malacostraca > Isopoda > Cirolanidae > Bathynomus > Bathynomus jamesi. The sequence continues at coordinate 1,238,843 of JAJOZX010000242.1, read as the reverse complement.
CCCACTCCAACAGCAGTTAATCCCCCTCCAACAGCAGTTCATCCCACTCCCCCAGTAGTTGGTTCAACTGCATCGGGAAACGACTCAGGCCAGTTAGGAAAAATCACAATTTAAAATCTCTCAAAACTGTGTTCTTCACTGCTAGGTCAATTAGAAACAAACTAATGGAATTTATAGCGCTAGTCAAAACAGAACTTTGATATCATAGGAATAACGGAATCCTAGATTCATTCTGAAACAAGGGATTTTTTAGGAGAATTTGAAATGGTAGGTTACAAAATGTTTCACAAAGATAGGAACGGAAGGGAAGGCGGCGGTGTACGTTTGTATGCTCGGGACTTCCTGCAACCGGTAAGCAGTAATATCGTATCTGCTCATGAAATGTTGGGAATTGATCTAAACCTAAATAATAAAGTAGTGCATCTACTTCTAGTATATAGGCCACCTCACTACCCCGTTGATAAGGATATAAACTTGTATAACCAATTAAGCAGAATAGTGAATAATAAGATCAGTTTGATTTTTGGTGATTTTAATTGTGGTAATAAGTATATCAGGTTGAAACATACGTAAATTCTGATCGATTAGAAAAGGGACGATAGACAATAGAATAACCTCAAGATAATGTGAAATAGTTTTAGAAATGTTGCAAAATACACGCGGAGACAGGTTCGCACAGGTTTTATCACGATACAGAATGATACAGAATGATTTAGGCTAGTGTAGGCTTAGGCTAGTGTAGGATTAGGCTAATGAATATTTTCCCTGGTGTTTTTCATAAAGTTACAACGCTACCCCTACGATATTACAGTAATTGAAAAAAGATGGAGCCAACGAAAGAGCATATTCGACATGTAATGCTGTATGAGTTCCATAAAGGATCTAACGAGAGTGAACCCACAAGAAACATTCAAAGAGTTTATGGAAATGATGTTGTGAGCGAATGGATGTGTAGGAGATGGTTTGAGAAGTTCAGAAATGGAGACTTCAGTTTGAAAGATTATCAACGAACAGGACGACCAAATGAGTTAGATGAAGAGTTGCTGAACGCAACAGTGGAGGAAAACCCAACGGTAACTGTAAGAGAACTTGGCCTGCAACTCGGCGTAGCCATATGACCATTCATCGTCATTTGAAGCTTTTAGGAAAAGTAGTGAAGGTTGGAAAATGGGTTCGGCATGATTTGTCACAAGCGAATCTTCAAAATCGAATCGATATTTGCACACTACCGCATTCTCGGCAACTGCAGGCACCGTTTTTGAATCGGATCGTCACTGGGGAAGAAAAAGGGCCCTCTATAACAATATTAAGTGTCGACATCAGTGGCTTAGCCGTGAAACAAAGCCTGAACCTCAGCCAAGAAATGGACCCCATCCAAAGAAAATTATGCTATGCGTTTGGTGGAATATGCAAGGAATTATTCATTTTGAGCTTCTACCAGATAACCAAACAATCACAGCTGAAGTCTACTGCCAACAACTCCAACGATTGAAGATGGCATTACAAGAAAAACGTCCTGCATTAATTAATCGCAGAGGCGTTCTATTCCACCAGGATAACGCAACGCGCGCCCTCACACTGTTCGAATTACCACTGCCCAATTGGAGGAATTTGGGTGGGAAAAAATGCCTCATCCACCTTATTCTCCGGACATCGCACCTTCTGACTACCATTTATTCAGAAGTCTGCAACACCACCTAGATGGACAAAAGTTGCAATCCAGGGAAGCTATCGAAAACGAAGTGATCGCTTTTTTTTAACTCGAAACTAAGGGATTTCTTCAAATGTGGCATAAAAAAACTTTTCTATAGGTGGGAGGAGGTTATAGGAAAAGAAGGGAATTATATTGATGATTAATTTGTCATTATAAGTCATTTAATTTTTGTTGTAAATTCGAGCAAATTTGTCCTTATAAGTCATTTAATTTTTGTTCTGAATGAACTAAAAAATCGAGCAGAATATATGTTACAACCTTATAAATTGGGAAAACAAAACAGCTGATGCTGAGGGCTCAAACATGTTGGAATTTGCAGATGTTGCAGATGATAACTTATTAAGTCAATGGGTTGACGGTCCTACAAGGGGTAATAATAAACTAGACCTCATATTCACGAACGAAGATGAACTAGTTTCTAACCTGACTATTGGTGAAAATTTCAGTAGCAGCGATCATAATTTGATTAGGTTTCTCGAGAGCAAATTTTGAAAGCTTCCGTAGTAGTTTAGACACACTTGAAGTTCTAATAAGTGAGGATGTCATTGTCACCTGCAGCTCATATAGGGATCAATTTAGCATATTACAGAACACTTTTATGCCCACTAAAATAGTTTCCTTGTCAACAAAGTCGCCGAAATGGTTTAACAACGAAATTAGAAGTGCTATTACGGGAAGAAATAGAGCCTACAAACTACTTAAGTCGCATTTCAACCAGACTAATTCAGAAAACTATATAAACCTACGTAGGAGGATTAAGTCCTTAATTAGATCAGCCAAACGTGATGAAGAAGCTAGAGTTGCCTCACTCTGTAAAGTTAACCCTAAAGAATTTTTTGCCCATGTTAATAGCAGAAAGCCAATTAAAAATTCTGTAGACCCCATAAAAGATGGAAATGGCGTAGTGAATTCAGTGATAAAGATATAGCTAATATGTTAAACGAGTTCTTCGTTACAGTTTTCACGGAGGAAGACACAATAGAGGTGCCAAGTCCTCGGATTACATATGACGGTGACCAGCCCGTAGATACCATAAGTTTTACGAGAAATGAGGTACAGCAATTAATTGATAAAATGAACAAATACAAATCACCTGGCCCCGACTTATTTCTTCCAAGGGTATTAAAAGAGATTAGCCACAATGTTGTTGACGACTTAGTAACCATATTCAAACAATCACTCGATTAGGGAAAGTTCCAACCGACTGGAAGTTAGCAAATGTAACACCAATCTTTAAAAAGGGTGATAGGAAAAATTCTTGTAATTACCACCAGATCAGTTTAACATCAATTGTCAGCAAACTGTTGGAATCCATCATTACAAAACGTATTGTGTATCACCTTGAATCTAACCTAATTTTTTTTCTCAGCATGGATTTAGGCGACATACAGTGCCCGCGAAAAGTATCCGATCACTCAAGAAAATACAATATTTTCCCTTGATATTCAGAGACACGTAATTCACTTTCTATTTGTTCTAGCGACATCTGGTAACTTTGAGGTTGCTCGCTGATATGAGAGCTATCCAACGCATTCTCAAATTAGTGTTCTGGTAGCCTTCGTTGCGGGTGGCTGTGTCTCAAAGTTGTCAGATTTCACTGTTTGTGTAAATTTCTTGATATTTTTTTTTTTTTTACAGAAAGTGGTGTAAATAAAATTTATATATAATGTGTGCTAAAAAACAACTTAAGTGTGATTGTCGAGGTGCTATTGTTGCTTTGCATGCATGTGGGAAATCACAGAGACAGATAGCTAAGGAATTAAACATATCCCAAAGTACCGTTAATTTATGGGTTTCACGGGCTAAGAACAATGGTGGCCTAACCACGCCAGTCCCTAAAAAACGATCTGGCAGACCGAGAAAAACAAATTCGCGAACAGACAAACTTATGAAACGTTTAGTATTGAAAAACCCAACAATAACTGCGAAAGAAATAAAATTTAATATGAATAATTTGTTATCTGGTGTTTCTGAACGAACTATCCAGGAGCGGCTCCAAAAAGAACTCGGATTACCATCTCGCCATGCTGCTAAGAAACTGTTCATTAATGAAAAAATGCGTAAAAAACGTGTCGCATTTTGTAAAAAATACATTCATTGGACTGTTGATGACTGGAAGGTTTTATTTAGCGATGAATCGACATTTTTGACATTCAGAAGTTGTCCAAAAAAGGTTCGCCGGCCTATTGGCTCAAATAGGATGGACCCTAAATACACCCTAAAGACAATGAAACACCCTCCAAGTGTGATGGTTTGGGTTGTTTCGGTTACTATGGGCGTGGAAACTTATATTTTCTTCCGAAGAACACAACTATGAATGGTGCACGGTATTTAGCAATGCTACAGGATAAACTTCCAATGGCAATGGCAATCCAAAGGACAAAAACATACATGCATGATGGTGCACCATGTCACAGGGCCAAAATAGTGACAAAATGGATTACTGACAATAAATTTGATATTTTGGATTGGCCTGGTAATAGTCCAGATCTCAATCCGATAGAAAATCTGTGGCTAATAATAAAAAATAAGGTTGAATGCCACGACACTGGGTCAGTCGAAAAATTACAAGAGGCCATCAAAAAGGTATGGTGCAAGGAAATATCAGTGGAAGTTTGTCAAAACTTGATTAAATCCATGCCAAAACGTCTAGAACAAGTCATCCAAACCAAAGGACAGATGACAAAATACTAATATAAGGTTAGTATACATTTAAACATTGTTTTTTATGTAAAAAATACAAATTTCAAGGGTGATCGGATACTTTCCGCGGGCACTGTAGATCCTGTCTGACAAACCTGTCAGAGTTTTTCCATAATATGCATACACATACGATGCAAGTAGGGCAATAGATATAGTGTATCTCGACTTTCAAGAAGCCTTTGACAAAGTCCCTTACGCGAGATTGATGGTTAAAGTCAAAGGACTAGGAATCACCGGGCTCTTTTCCAACTGGATTGAGGATTGGTTCAAAAATAGAAAGCAGAGAGTGGTAATAAATGGAGTGGCTTCGGAGTGGGCGCCCGTCACCAGTGGTGTCCCACAGGGTTCCTTTCTTTGTCCTTTACTTTTTATCATCTATATTAAAGATATAGACGTCGGGCTTCTAAGTACAATCTCAAAATTTGCAGACGATACGAAATTAGGAAGTAGTGTAGGTACTGAGGAGGGCGTAAGAACGCTTCAGAATGATCTTGACAGGTTGGGCGAATGGTCTGCTACTTGGCAGATGCCATTCAACTTGGATAAATGTAAGGTAATGCACATAGGTTATAAAAACCCGAAAACCGATTACTCTCTCTTGGGAAGGAACTTGACTAAGACCGATCTAGAGAAAGACTTAGGAGTCTATATCAGCAACAATCTGAAACCGTCGAAGCACTGTGTAGAAGTCGAAAAGAGGGCCTTAAAAATATTAGGTTATATTAAAAGACAGTTCCAGTTTTGGAACAAGGAGACTGTAATGTCTCTTTATAATTCACTAGTCAGACCTCAACTGGAATACTGTGCGCAGTTTTGGTCTCCATCCCTCAGGAAGGACATAGAAAGGTTAGAAAGAGTACAAGCAAGGGCTACAAAATTGACCCCTTCAATGAGAATGCAAAGCTACCAACGGAGATTGGAGCGCCTAAATCTGTTTACCTTAGAGACGAGGAGGTTGCGCTGTCAGCTTATTCAAGTCTTCAACATGCTCAATGGAATAGACAGGGTAGATTACAGAAACTTATTCTCACTTAATGCCAATCCGACAAGAAATAATGGGTTTAAACCGGATCTAAAGACATTTAGGACCTCTGTCTGCGGGAATTTCTTTTCCTATAAAATAGTTAATATCTGGAACCAACTTCCCTCAGAGGTTGTTTCCAGCCAAAGTGTAAATGTGTTTAAAAATAGGCTAGACAAAGTACTGAATACTCTCATAGTTTAAGACTAGAACATAACAACTCTGCAGGAGTCCGCTTGCACGGTGTCTCTGTGAACATGCTAATTATAGAGCTCTTTATATATTCTCCACTTTCCTGTAAAATTTCCTTGACTACTTTTCCAGGGTTAAGGGATTTTCTTCAACCTTTTTCCGTACCTGCCTCTGGCAGGGAGGGAGCGGAGGTTGGTGAGAGAGCCTTCTACCGGAAGGTCTTTGAGGCTTCCTCTTGTCCTTGTAACTCCTTGTAACTCTGTCGGGGCAGAATACAAGATAAAAAAACACATTTCTCTCTCTCTACGAATGGGAATATCTGACACGCCCCAGATCAGATTTCACGGGGCAGCCAATCACAGCCCTGTGGGCGGAGCCCAGAATCTATGTTTGGCCGCTATGCGGGCCTACGCGTCAACCTCCGCCCAAAATTCACCGATAGCCAATAGGAAGCTCACGATTCGTGTGTTGTAGGTTGATCACGATCCCTTTTATGAAAGAAAACTTTCATCTCAGGACCTCATTTCAGTAGTTTTCATCGCTTAGTGCTTTTCAAATATCCACCATGAGTCAGTTATACCACTCCCCCGAATTGTTTGAAGATGAAGACGTCCCATCACTCTCTGCAATTTATCTTTTCAACGCTGTGGATCGGAATGAACTTCTATCCACGCAGACTGTTGCAGAAAGTTGCGATAGATTGCAAGATCCAACGGACAATTCATTTGAAATGTAAGTGATTATATACATCGTTTTATTCAATGTTAAGTAATTTTTAAATTCGTGATAAAGCGAAGTGAAAGGATATTTGCTTTGTGATCATAATTTGCTGTTAGCCTAACCTAACCTAGCTTTATTCTGACTTTTTCTACAACGAAAAACTTATTCCCAGGACTCTTTCTCGTTTATAATAATATAACCTAACCTAACACAACTGAACCTAACCTAACCTAAAACAATTGAACCTAACCGGGACATAATATATCCCAACCTAACCTAGCCTATATATATATCGGCCCAGGGCTCTTTCTCGCTTATAATAATATAATCTAACCTAGCCTAACCTAGGATTACCTACAACGAAAAATTATTCCCAGGAATCTTTCTCGTTTATAATAATATAACAACCTAACCTAACACAACTGAATCTAACCTAACACAATTGAGCGTAACCAGGATATAATATATCCTAGCCTAACCTAGCCTATATATATATATCGGCCCAGGACTCTTTATCGTTTATAATAATATATCCTAACCTAACGTAGCCTATATATATATATATCGGCCCAGGGCTCTTTCTCGTTTATAATAATATAACCTAACGTAGCCTAACCTAGAATTACCTATAACGAAAAATTATTCCCAGGAATCTTTCTCGTTTATAATAATATAACCTAACCTAACCTAACACTGAACCTAACCTAACCTAGCCTAACACAATTGAACCTAACCGGGACATAATTAATATATCCTAGACTAACCTAGCCTATATATATATATCGGCTCAGGACTCTTTATCGTTTATAATAATATATCCTAGCCTAACCTAGCCTATATATATATCAGCCCAGGACTCCTTATCGTTTATAATAATATATCCTAACCTAACATAGCCTATATATATATAGGCCTAGGGCTCTTTCTCGTTTATAATAATATAACCTAACCTAACCTAACACAACTGAACCTAACCTAACCTAACATAACACAATTGAACCTAACCTGGATATAATATATCCTAGCCTAACCTAGCCTATATATATATATATATATATGTATATATATCGGCCCATGACTCTTTATCGTTTATAATAATATATCCTAACCTAACCTAACCTAGCCTATATATATATCGGCCAAGGGCTCTTTCTCGTTTATTTTATAATAATATAACCTAGCCTAGCGTAACCTAGCATCCGGATATAATATAACCTAACCTAACGTAACCGGACATAATATAGCCTAACCTATTCGGATATAATAAAACCTAACCTAACAGAGAAAGTCAACTTTTCACCCAACCCTAGACCTACGGTTTAACGGGGATTCCATCACCCAGCGTTTTGCCCTCATCTCTTACCATATATGCTTTCATTCAGTGTTAAATAACTTTTAAAATTAGTGATAAAGTGAAGTGAAAGGAAATCTGTCCAGAGATCGAGCTAACCTACCATGGCCTAACCAAGATATATAACCTAACCTAACCTAGCATTATTCAGAGTTTTTCTACAACGAAAACATATTCCCAGGATTCTTTCACTTTATAATAATATAACCTAACCTAACCTAACACAACTGAAACTAACCTAACCTAACCTAACACAATTGAACCTAACCGGCCATAATATAACCTAACCTATCATATCCTAACCTGGACGTAATATATCCTAACCTAACCTAGCCTATATATATATCGGCCAAGACTCTTTGTCGTTTATAATAATATAGCCTAACCTAACCTAACCTAACACAAGTGAAACTAACTGGCCATAATTTAACCTAACCTATCATATCCTAGCCGGGGCATAATATTGCCTAACCTAACCTAGCCTAACCTAACACAGCTGAACCATAACGGGACATAATATAGCCTAACCTAACGTAGCCTATATATATCTATATATCGACAGATAAGATTTTAGAAATATTAAAAACTTTTAAGAATTGTCTGCGGGTTCGAGGTCCGTTGCAGACAGACGAAGCGTAGCACACCCAGCTAATCTTCCTTTTGAGCTGTAAATTAGTGCACTTGCTATTAATTATTGTCTTTTTCCTTCGTGGTTATTTCGGCATATATATATATATATATATGGTGTTGTTTTATTTGTGCATTTCTTATTGTATCTCTTTAATTAAACTAATTTATTTTTACTTAACTTTATTTGATTCAGCATGAACTAATCATGTTAACTTCTTATAGGACCGATGCGGAACTTGATCGTGTCAAAGCTACTTTTCGTTTTGATGAAAGGGGAATAAATGATATGGATGCTTCTCCGTACAGCCAACCCAGCGACCTGAACACAGAGGTCAAGGTATTGGCTCACATCCGGTCCAACGAATGCCAGGTCATCGAGGAACTAAAGTAAGTATTTTTGGGGTTAAGAACAAAACGCATTGTATTTTCATTTAATTTATTAAATGGTAGAAAACATTTACAAAGCGGAACCAGTCTCCATTAAATAAGTCTTAATGGCGACAAATAGGCCTTTACACAATATAGATATACACCTTTACACAATACAGCGGGTGCTAACATATGAGAACTTTTTTTATTTGTTTGCATACCAACTCGTCATTCATTTCAGTGTCGCACAAATCGAATAATTTGAAAAATTATAAATACCTTCCCACGTGACATGTGCATGAGAAATGAGAGGGTGTACAATTTAGGGTGGATCGATTTTACATTTTTTCGATTTCCATATTCTAATAGAGACAAAAACTTGCGCATGCATGAGAAAATAGCCTCTGCAAAATCTTAGCTTAATAGGTAATCATCTTATGCCCCCGGCAGAGCGATGAAAATCATATTTTAGTAGTCAAAAACGTATTCTTATAAATATTTCAATATGCATCAAAATTATTTCTAATAACTATAATGTCGATGAAAAAGACCTCATATGATCGTTTTTCCAAGCGCGTTGTCCTACGTTAATATCTTTTGCCCCCGGCAACAACGTCAAATGTTGAAAAAATAGGTAATTTATATACATATTTTCAGATCGGCTCTTTGTCTTAAATAATGCATTTATATATTTCCCATAGCATTTATATCGTTGCTTAGGCATGAAATAACACACACGCATATTGAAATATTTTAAAAATTATAAGAAAAATACGTTTTTGACTACTAAAATATGATATTCATCGCTCTGCCGGGGGCAGAAGATGATTACCTATTAAGCTACGATTTTGCAGAGGTTATTTTCTCATGCATGCGCAAGTTCTTGTCTCTATTAGAATATGGAAATCGAAAAAAATGTAAAATCGATCCACCCTAGTGTACATGCGCACGTGTTGCTATAATATCCTTGAAAGCGATACGGGTTCCATACAATCTCAGGTACATGTATCTGTTCGATAAATTGTACAACCACAGGATCATTCCACGGCTGAGTGCCGAGTGAGTCAAAATAGTACATTCTTTCACTATTTTTAAAATAGATTGCAAACCAATGAATCCCCTCACCCCCACAATGTCAGTGTTCACGATAATCCCGTACCAGTTTCTCGTAGTTGGCAATTTCAATATTTCATTCTTCGCAAACACCGATAAATTTCGAGCGTGTGATTCGATCACTTTTCATTACTCTCTGGAGTGTATTCATTCGCGTCCATTTTAAAAGTCTGTGACCACGTTCCTGAAACGATCAACTTCTATTAGTGCTTGTGATTCGAGGTACATGAGTACACTAATAGGGACGTCTATAGGCTTGGCAAATTCCAACCTGACTGAGATATTCCCGCTCTGTTGTGGCGTTTTAAGTGCGTATTTACGCCAGCAGACAAGTCAGGCGTAATATTAAATGAATAAATGTTAAATTCTTCCCTGCATTATGAGCAAGATTACTATAAGCTCTCGCGCAGAGCGGGAACACAGCGTCTGATGACTAATCAACAGTCATAGTCCCTCCCAAAGCGATGCCATAAACGGCTAGAATAATATTTTTAAGGCCGAAATTCTCGAATTTAAAGGCACTCTTTTTATATTTTCCATTCGTCGAGGCGTGGTCCTGCATTCGAATTAATATCCTTCTAGGTAGGACTCCAAAGGCCACGTTTTCTAGTTGCTTCGAGGCCAACCGTGTGGGCACCGTTTATAGCTTGATCTGTACCATGTTAATTGGGTATTTTACTGTGGCGTGTATTAAGTCTTTCTCAATTTCTATTTGTTTTGACGAACTTAATTTCACTCGGCGTATATGCAAATACGTCTTCATGATGTGAATTACAACGGGATTCGCGCGCGCCCTCTTCTTCATCAGACCCCAGATTTATGCAGATCTCAGGACTCGTGCGGTTGAGTTTTAGTTCAGATCGATGCTGTTCATAAGCAGTTCCTCCTGGAATGTGAAATCTGTATGAAGACGTCTAAAACACTGGTATATTTCTTTTTAGAATTTTTAAATTTTTCCTTTATACCATTTTCATCTTTAGTCTGATAATAGCCCTCAGCGATTAAAAAGGTGTCCTTCGTTTCTTTGGAAAAGTTGAGGACATTTTCCAGATAGGCTCATAGGTGATAATACCCCGTTCCTGCCGAGATGTTAACCTGATTTAAATACACCTCACACTGGCTGAATATGGAGTGTAAAAAGTTGGGTTCAGGGTATGCAGAGTAACTATCATCGCAGTCCGTTCCATCTGAATGGGCTATACGCAGTTTAGCGTAGATGTGCATGCAGCTCGGTTCCAAAAAGTATGGGCCTGAGCTGGGTATCACGAATTCTATAGATGCACTCGGCGAACTAATTGTGTTTAATGGGTTAATTGTAATAAAGTCGCTATGCTCAATAGAGACCTGATTGGGGGGGCATATCAAAGAGGGACATTTCCGATTTACAGTATTGTGAACTACACGGATGGATGAAACGCGCCATGACGAGTCAGAAATAGTGCCACCACTCTCGACAACTAGTAACCAGCCTATGATTCGTGAGATTAGTGCCCTCAGCTTATATCACTTCAAAAAATGATCAGCCATAGGCTTCATACGCTTAGAACACTTCTTTTTTATTTCCTTTTACGTTTAGCGCCACGTGATGGTAACCCCTTCTTCCTGGCAGCTCTCTTCTTTCCGCCACCATGCATTTTTCTCTTTGCATCTTTGATGATTTCGTCCCGTGTACGTTTTAAATGTTTTTCTAGAGCTTCTTTAGGTTTAGTTCCACCCATTATATCTTCTGCCGCGTTAAAACTTGATTGTAACGCCTTCCTCCCGAGGTAGCTAGCGCCCCTATTCAACAATGGGACAGCCTTGCGTAGTATGGTTTAAAAAATGGATCCAAGCCCACTCCCACGCTGATATCTCATCCCTCGATAGACTGTGAATGGCCTTCTGGTCATTATAACCGACAAAAGTGTAGCTTCACTGTTAAGCTTCCATCACCGAATGCGAAATTTTTTTCCCTCAATCGCTCTTATATATATCGAGATGTTGGTTAATAGATTAGTCGCAACATTCACATAATGGGGCTTGTCATATGTAATGCTCAAACTTTTCCCTCTATAGTTGGGGATGTGTGCAATGCGCAGCAGGCGCGCATGGGTGTACCCAACAAATTTATGCTCTACGATATTGCTATAAATATAGCACATGTCTGGGGATGGAGAGCCTTCACTCAATTACTCAATTTCTCCATCTTCAACTGATATATTAAGCTGGACAAGTCATGCTGTGCCTCGTGAAAGGTATCTCTTTCAAGAGCCTGGCTATATCCGCCCTCACCCACAATTGTGAACAGATCTTTAGCTTTAATATTTCTACTAACCGTTGATTTTAACTTCAATGTGCATGCAGGCGTGTCTATGTTTACGACTTCAAAATATAAATCGTTTGTCAGGTGCGAATTTTCAAGACTCTTGTTTAACCCCGACACAATGTCCACGGCTGTATCATAATGGCCGATTCCTAGGAAAGCATTTATGCTATAGTACTGGACCTCACGGAACAGGACTGATCGCATAATATTGTCTAAGCTCTAAGGTTATGTGTAATTTTTCACACTCATCGATTCTTCTAAGGATCAGAAATATGATTTGCTCATTTTCAAGAGTTAAAACTTTGGAGACTAACTGGAGTTCATATAAACCCACCTCATACGAATCACGCTGCAATTCAATGGGTCCGTGGAGTTCTGTCACAAAGTTGGCCAGGGTGTTGTTAGGATGTACAGACAGAGAAGAAGAGGACGGGAGTGTGACATAGAAGTGGTTAGGCGCCATGTTGCATACTATTTAAGCTTCATTATTGTAGCAGCTTTTATATGTGTTGAAGCTTTCTGGGTAGACCAGCCATTTCACCAGGTACATTTTTCTCTTTCCTGAACCTTTGCTGCCTAAATTTTTTTCAATTTTAAACACTTTTTCCGAAATTAAATGTCACTTTCTGCAACTCCTCGCGGCAAAAGCCTCCAGCGATCTCTTCCCCATTCAAATTTTCAAGGTAATACATCATTATCTCGCCTTCAGGTCTCATAGCACGATAGCACGAACTTTAAAAATCTCACGTGTCCATCCTTGCTCAAATCCCTTCCCGAACTTATTTCTCGAACGTGATAGCCTCACATAATCATTGATTTTGAAATGTGTAGAGTGTGGTGGCGGTGCTCCATCTCTTCTCACCTCTGACTGCATACTTCTTTCTAAAACTTCGTTGGGTGTTGTGCCAATCGTACGGTGGTGTGAACGGTTGTATGATGATGCCAATGACCCCAGAACGTTTATATATCTGTATGTGTTTTTGTGTGTAAAATAGCGATGCATGTGTTCCTTTATGGTACGTTGAACTCTTTCAGCTAAAGAGACCTTGTGTATAGAAATGGTAGTGTAGTAACTGATATTAAACTCTGTCAGCATGTTCTGAAAAGCGCGACCTATAAATTCTTTCCCCATCCCATATCAGTACAAAAATAGCCAGGAACCCTGTCTTCTTCGAACATCAACGTTTTGGTACCTTTGGCAACTGTTTCAGGGGATTTATTTTTCAGAGGAATTAGCCACAGGTATCAAGAGAATACATCTATTATGAATAGGATGTAGCGGTATCCGTCATTATACATTGAATATCTTTGCATGTCTGTTAAATCCGCTTGCCAAATAGAATCAATCGATGCCGTTGTTGTCTTGGCCGTTTCAAACCTATTTCTCACCGGTTTATGAAGTGTATAAGCATCCTGTTCCCGCAGAAACCTCTCAACATCTTTTTTCCCTACTCCGTAAACACCTCTGTACAGTCTATTAACGCCGCCATAGGAGACGGGGTTAGAAATGTCATAATAGCGTTTACTTAATATGTTAGCCATTTGCGTATTTTAGAGACACGTTGTGGATAAGGATGGCCGTTTTTTCTCTTCATTCTCTTCTTCAGAGACGCTGCTGCTGGGGGCGATGACGTATTCAGTTGTGACACATGCGAGACTTGAGCCAGGTCTTTTAACCTACTCAGATTACCTATCAATATTTTGGGGACATTTATTTGTTGTAGTCTTGCCTTAACCTTTTCGAAATTTGCCTTAATGTGTGGTTATATAAGAATCAATATGGTTTATTTTTTATCACAATTGTCTACCCAGTGAGTGAAAGAGTTAATATGCTTCCATCCTGTTGGTGAGGGTCTGTCCCACTTTCTTACCAGATCAGGAATAATGTCGCCTGTATCGGCCCACTGTATGATGGGTCCTCACTCAATAGATTATAAAGACTTAAGCCTTTATTCCTCAATGTATGTGGGAGACTGTTTTTGACACATGCTCGATGTGTTGTCTTCCGTTATTCTTTGGTTGGTCATCTCTAACGTTGGGCCCAGGTCCTGTATCACCATGCTTAGCGCTACTCGCGCTGTGCCTAATAACCATGGGTAGCTCTGTCGGATTCTTATAATCTTCGTAATCGTGAAGAAATTTCGGCAAAGCCTCTTGGTACAAGATCCTTTTCTCATCAGGTGACTTTTCACTGTTTAATAGGATTAGCAACTCGCTTTCCATTCTTTTAAGCCTACTTTTACGGGGTTCTAGAGCCGTGTCTGGAATCTTTGAACTTTGCAATGAAGCATACATCTCGTGCGGAAACACTACCACTTTTTTCATTATATTAATCTACTCAGTAAATGACCCAAAACTGAAAATAAGATGGGTAGGAATGATCCTCTGTGTACAATAATTCGCTTTTTCTTACTCAGTTTGACTTTTGTGAGCGAGCGCTCGTATTATGTTCTTGTAACGACGTACGCGAGCCTTCTGAGGGGGTTTCATTGGCACATTGCACTTTATAACATTAAGAGAGATTTCACAGATGCATTTTAAAAAGTCGGAGTCGATATTTTTAACAAACATCTGTTGCAGCGCCGGGGGCAATCGTTCATAGATTTTTATTAATTCACGATATTTCTTCACCTATTTGTCATTCTGGAATATACACCGTTTCAGGTTCGTTTGGGAATATATTCGTTCTTAGAAGAACCCTAAACGTGTTTCGCGGGTGAAAGTCACAAAGCAAATATCCATAACGCTGACTTGTGGCTTCTTTATAAACCTCCAAAAACTCCTTAAGTTGATTCGGGAACATTTGATTGGCTAATACCCCAATTTGTGACACATCTCTACGTTGTGCGAATAAGACTAGATATTGTGTATTTAGCGACACATCGCGCATGTATCTATTTTTGAAAACTAGATTCTGGTTGATGAAGAATACGATTATGTTAAGGTGGTGGGAGAACACTAAATATCTCGGCAAACGTTTTATCTCCTTCCAACATGAGATCGTCAATTACAATAACTGTATGCTCATTACCGTTTAACGAATTACGTCATATACACCCTTGTGGAACAAAATTTCTTCTTCGTACTCGTTGAACACTGACTGATACGTCGAATAGCACCATATTACTTTATGCACAAATTTTGAGAACATCTCCCTCTTATCGTAAATGATTTTAAGCATAAATACAGTTTTTCCACATCCTGTAGGGCCAGATATAATACATGTGGAGGAGCTTGTGAACCTGAATTTTTCTACAAATTCCATCTCTAACAGGTCACACCCCTAAGTGGGTCATTTACAAAATATTACAAATTTTGAGTGTTTTTCCTTATATTTTTGTTTTTCTTCTTCCACAGAACAGTGAATGACGACGATGTACAACCCCCCATCATCGATATTACAGACGAACCCGATGGCCGTGCAGCTACAGAATCCTTCCCCGCTGACGAACCCTCACTAGCAACACCTGTAGCATGCGACATTTCAAAGCGGAAGCATGATGAAGAGCCCTCCACTTCAGATATAAAGCGTGCCAGGATTCCGCCGGTTGTTAGACCCCAGTGATAGAGCCCCAACCCTCTACGTCTTACGACACAACCCCCACAATAATACCTTCCTCAAATATGCCCCATTATCAGTTCAGGGTACTTCCTCCACAGCAGTTTCTCATACTGTGGAGAATGGTATAACATTCGAGTTGGTGCGCACCGCTACCCCCATTCCTGCCCTGACTAGGAATCGGTACGTGGTCAGGGTTGACCATGGATCCCTGTATACCAACGGACTTCGACGCGTAGTTGAACGTATTGTGGAGTTTGCCCTTCAGAACCGCGACGAACGTGAAGTCCAGACGAGGTTGTCCTTCAGGTTCGGGTCAGATGACGGGGACGTAGATGATTTTTGGGTAGTAATACCGTTCAGACGTTTGGCGGCTGTAGACATAGAATATATCTTCGGCCGTATAATGCAAGCCTCTCAAAGTAGTACATCCTTCAATATGGACAACTTCATGGTAGATATTGACAGAGTATTCCAGGTTGCGGGCCGTAGTGCCACACCATATAAACTTAATTTCAATTCTCCGGTTATTTAGAGAAAGCATTTAAACGTCGATCGTGGTTTTGGTTTTATAGCTAAATACTTGAACGCAAAAAATTTGGCTGCCTACGGTTGTGCAGCGTTCGTTTAAACTGGCCTCAGATTGTAAGCTTGATTTTGAGTGTAATATGGGTCCTGAAGAACTGAGAAAGGCCGTGCAGGAAATGAATGTTCGTATAGTCGTATTTGGAATGGGTGATCGTCGTAGGACTGTGTATGTTTTTAAAAGCAGCGTGAGAGATCGTACAAGACTTATTTTAGGATTGTCAGGAACATCGTATTTCCCCATCCCTAACATAAGGGCTCTCTACGCCAGTTATGATAAAAGTCGAAAATATGGAAGGCATCATGATTTGTGTAAGGGATGTCTCGAGTTTGCTGATAATATAGTGAAACATTGTAACGATTGCTAGATGGTATGTGAGCAGTGTAAAAGCCCCAAATATGAAAGTCGTGTAGTTGAAACCGAGAAGAGGGAATGTAATGTGTGTAGACTTACAATTTTCAATAATAAATGCTTTGAACTCCATAAATCAATTGGCATTTGCAGGAAAATGAAGATTTGTAAGTGCGGTATGTTTCACATGATGGATAATTCGGAGAATTTCAAACATAAATGCAATGAAATTCACTGTTCTACATGTCATGAAAAATATAAGGCGGATGGAGTGAGGCATGTACGTATGTTATATGAAAGATGAAGCCTAAAAATAGCCCTTGTATAACCGTGTCCTACGATATAGAAACTTACACGAACGCTGAAACCAAAGAGGTTATTCCACATTTACTCGTAAGTCAGACTATCTGTGATGAGTGCATAGAGATCGAGTGTAGCGAGTGCCACAAATGTAGAAAACGGACAAACGTTTTTAAAACGAATGCACACAGCAGCCCTGTGAAACTCTTTGTATTCTATATTGTCAAATTAGCGGACAAGCTCAAAAAAATGACTGTGTATATTCTTGCCCATAACGGGGCAAAATTTGACACACAGTTCTTTTATAAGGAGTTGCTTGAACACGAGTCATCGGAGATATTTACAGGTGATCCATTGAAAATAGGCAACAAACTAATACAGATGCTGACGTTTCAAAAGGGTATTTCCCTTACACATTCCTCACTAACGAAACTTTGAATTACGTAGGACTACCTCCACCCAAACATTACTTTAACTACACCAACATGAGTGATAGTGAGCATGAAGATTTTGACCGCTACTACAACAGTTTTAATGAAGCTAGTCCATAAAATATAGCGGAGGAATATGAAAGTTATTGCTTGAATGATGTTCGTGTGCTTAGGGTATGTTTCCAGGCCTTTAGAAGGATGTACATAGCCCGTTTCAAATGCCATCCGCTGCAAGTCGCGACCACTATCGCCCCATTATGTTTTACAGTGTTCAAAAATAACTTCATGCCTAAATTTACCTTAGCATTCATTCTCAGAAACAACCCCCGTAGTTATGGGCACAAGGCTATCTCCTGGCTCATACACCTAAAGCAACAGCCACTGTCGCCTCATTATGTTTTACAGTGTTCAAAAATAACTTCATGCCTAAATTTACCTTAGTATTCATTCACAGAAACAACCCCCGTAGTTATGGGCACAAGGCTATCTCCTGGCTCATACACCTACAGCAACAGACCGGGATAAATAAAACATGCCCGCAACACGGGTGAAGTACCCGTTAAGGTCAATGGTCGTGATTTTTGGTTTGACGGCCTGTGAGGATCCAGCCACTGTTGAGAAGACTGTGTACTCCTTTAACGGCTGCTGGTGGCATGGATGCCCGCGCGCTGAGTGTGCCGTCACAAGGGACCTTTATGGAAGATCCCCCGCCGACGGTCTCGCATGGACCCGTAACCGTGATCAACTTATAGGCACCCAGTTCACTCACAAAATCGTGTGGGAGCATGAGTATGATGCACGGATGGAAACAGATGCCCACTACCGTGAAGAAATAAGGGCCAGCAAAAGTTCAATGGTGTTGGACCCCCTCAAATGCTGTGACAGCTTGTTTGGACGGCGCACAAACCCATTCAAGCTATAGTTTCCGCCTACAGAGGGCGTGAAACTACACTACTACGACTTCTGCTCTTTATACCTCTGAGTGATGAAGAACAATCCGTACCCCGTAGGTGCGCCTGAAAAAATGGCGGGTCCCACCACACCAACCATCCAGGAGTTTTCAGCTAACTTGACTGAGAGCTACTTTGGACTCTCTTTTGTAGACGTGCACCCCCCTTGCAATTTATGGATGCCGATCTTACCCGTCATTATAGATCAGAAGCTTATGTTTCCCCTGTGCGTGAAGTGCGCAGAGGAGAACAACGGTGATTGTAACCATACAATCAACCAGCGTAAGATCAGAGGTGAATATACAAGCCCTGAGCTGGCCCTAGCCGTTCGCCATGGGTACAGAATATTGAAGATACATGAGGTGTGGAGGTTTCAGAAGCTACGCAACCTTTTCACACTATATATAAACTCTTTTTTGAAGGATAAAGTAGAAGCATCAGATTATCCGCGAGGGGTTCATACCGAAAATGAAAAAACGCCTTATATTGAGCGTTACCGTGCCCATGAAGGTATATAGCATGACCGATCCCAAACTGTTAAAAATCCTGGCAAGCGCTTTAGTGCAAAGTTGTGTCTAAACAGTCTTTGGGGGAAATTTTCACAAAATACTGGCAAAGGGAACGTCCATCTGGCACAAAGTTATAGTGAAGTCTGGGATTATGTCAACGATCCCGATAAAGAGGTTATGGAGTTCGTGAATGTAGGTAATACTTACATAATAAAGTACAACATCACCGAACTGGCCACAGATACATCACGGGTTACAAATACTGTATACCTGTAGCCAGCTTCACAACGGCCTACGCCCGCATCAATCTTTGGGGCCTACTGCAGCCTCTTGGACGGAGGGTGATGTACGCTGAAACAGATAGCGTGATATTCACAGCGAGGAAGGTTGAATACATGCCTGCTATTGAGGAATACCTCGGAGAGCTAACTGACGAGATCAAGGATGAGTATTGTGATGGTGCATACGTAGACTCGTTTGTATGAACAGGGCCAAAAACCTATGGGGTACGGCTGAGTGTAGGGGATGATATGAAATATATCGTGAAGGCTAAGGGTATCATGCTTAACCATGCGAACTGTCGAGTCGTTAACTTTGACTCGTTGAAAGATCTAGTGTGCTTGGAAGATGAGGGTGACCAGCCACCCCAACTGACTGTGGGGACGCACAATTTTCGGCCGCAGAAACTAGGGTGTGTGAAGGAACTTAGGCGTACGAATGTATGCCGTAACACCTACAGGAATTGTTACCAGGTGCCTGGTACCTATGATACCGTAACCTTTGGCTACCTTAATCCTTGATTGTATTTATATATATGTGTATTGTTAAAGATATGTTTATTTATCACGTATATTTGCTTCAATTAAGATTTCATTTTCTCCTTTGCGTGCGTGCGTGTGTGTCTATAGTAAAAAGCTAAGCTCCGCCCACTGTAAGATCGGTCACGTGACTCCTGCCACTACCTGAGCATATCTCTATCCCTGCGTGCTCAGTTGACCTCTGCATACCCTTGAGCTCAGACGTGTATTCTCCCGCGTCGACGAAAAATAGTAATGGCTACCTTTAATTTTGCGTGTTCAACGTTTATGAAGTGGTATTCGGCAAATTACCAAGATGTGGTGGATACTGAAAAACTCCCTATTCCCCCCTCCTTTGATACTTTTAAGGCTACACTTTACCGTGCGAAAGACCAAGATGTTCAAATAATCTACGGGTATTCTGGCGAGGGCATTGTAGGATTTCGTAGTACAAACGATGTATTGAAGTATGTTTTAGACCTAATTTTTATAAAAGCTCACATATACCGTGAAGTAGAAGAAACAACACGTTCAGAAGATAAGCAACGGTTATGGATAGTGAATCTTGTTGATGAGTGGTGTGACAAGCGATATTATGTCACATTACATCATACCGACTACTCGTAACGTACGGTTGAGAATGTAAATCTTGTCATCATGGCGAATCTTAAGTATTTTTAGTACTATATTAATATATATCATGACGAAGTTTGTAGTGAGGTTGTGGCTAATGGCCTGCGTGAGTTTTTAACAGACTTTAGAGATGTGTATCACTTGTTAAACAAAAAGGATAAATATGGGCATGTTTCTCTCAAATGGTGCACCGGATTGTGAAGATGTTTAGTTTGTGGAAATGAACGTCTGGTGAGTGATAAAACATTAAATACGGTATTGCTTCATGTTACGGAAAATTATGTTTGTCCAGTATAATGTGCACAAGTATTCGAACAAGCCTGTACACGCTTCAGCAGTTTATAGTGTGACTCACTCCCCCCCATCGAGCCGCCCACCCGTGTACCTTACCCCTCCGAAACACACGAGTTCGAACAAACCCGTACACGTTTCATCAGCGTGACTCACTCCGCCCGTCGAGCCGATCCGTCCACCTGTGGCTCATAGTCATCTCAGAGCTTGAACCGACTAGAGGTGCGAATACGATGGAACTTCCTTTGAGAAGAGAAGCATTCTCAATGCCGCGTATGACGTGTCCGTGACGAAGTCATTGCGCGTGTTCAGGCGTGAAACCGGCACCCTTAACTATGTACTTGAAACTATTTGCAGGCAAGCAAGCAAACGTAATGTTATTTATTTAAGTGTCGAGGAGATGAATAGAGTCTTCGTGATAGTTGAGAAGTGGGGAGAGGACCGTTATAAAATACCTGCAGATGTAGGTACAAGAAGAGAGCAGATTAGTGATGCCCCTTCATATGCCGTTGTTTGCACGTTGTGTATAAATAACGATCAGCCATGCATTGACATACGACTGATATGGAAGAATGCATCTGATAATAACGATCTTGTCCCTACGCGAAACCGTTTCATCCTCGACAGAATGTTTGAAATTGTCGGATTCCGCAAGCTGAAGCCTATATTAGACGCTCGTGTTTCGGATATGATTTATTTTGACACGGTTCTTGAATACGCATACACCGCTCTGCTCGACTGATTCATCGAATGTTGGAATGAGCAAGGCGAGAATGGTCTAGAGTTGGATGCATATTTGAAAGGTTTAGACTCTTCGAAATATCCCGAACTTTGGTACAAAGCACTTGAGCGTTACAGGGCAGAGCTTGCCTACACTGTTCACTCTGAAGAGCTGTATCTCTGTATAATGAGTAGCTGTCGTTACGACTTGGAAGATTATTTCAATTGCCGCTATGCGTTGTGAAGAAGAGTTCACAATTGAAAAGCTCGGACGTTAAGAAAAAACCCTCAATTCGAAATGAGTGTTTATAAACTTGTATTTAATAATGATGTTTTCGTTAACGATGCCCTCTTTGTGCGTGCTTTTGATTGTATTATAGCCGTGTTTAAAGATAACTTGCCAACCGAATGTAAAGTAGGCACAAAAATAGTATTGAACGATATGAAAGCCATTTATATCGGGTATAGGTATCCGTATAACTTGAGCGATGAAGTAACGCTTGGACGGATTACCGTGTAGTGCAAAGCAATATCGATGTGAGTTTAGCGTTTTGCGCTGTAGACCATAAAGTATTTTGATGTATATTTATTTTCAATATATTTAATTATTTAATTGTGTGTGTGTGTATATATATATATGTATATATTTCCTCTACTAATATTCAACTGATTACATTCCTTCGCTTTGTATATTATTATTTTCAATATATTTAATTATTTAATATAACTATATATATATATATTTTTTTTTTCTGTACTAATATATTGATGGTTATGTCACAACCATGCGATTTACCATAGTGTCCAACCATGCGATTACCATTTCTATGGTTGAACAGTATCCATGTTTGTGCCATTAGAAGTTCGCTGTAAACAGCGAATGTCCCTCCCTTATATTGCACGTACAGAGTGAATCACTCTGACGTCATAAAGTAACTTAATTTCCTTCCATACCTTGAATACTGAATCACGTGTTTAGTATGTGGATATCTTTCATATTCAATGTATGGTAAATTCTTTAATAATAATAATAATAATAACGTCACTCTCTATGAGTCATTATTTATATGTTGTGTCCTGTCGGTGTTATGCAACCATACTCATTCATACATCCATGTTCCTTCTTGACCGTCGTCCTTTATTAATTTTATTACCTATTACCTATTTTATTACCTATTACCCATTGTTTAGTTATGCTCTATCAACTTATCAGTCTATGTTTACTCGTGTCTATATTACGCACACAACCTATTGTGTGACGAATGATATGTGTACACTACTGTGTGCAGTCGTACATGTCTATTGACGATCATGATACGTACATGTATTCTTTTTGTTTTATTTTCTTTTTATTATTTCACCTCTCGCAAGTTGTCTATTATTGCTGAGACGAAGGCTCGAATTCCGATTACGTCGTCAAAAGCGAGCCTCTGAATTCGAACTCTTCTCTCTTGCCTCTGCTACCAATTTATAACGTTAAGATGTGATGTTATATTATTATAATATACCATATTGTTCCCTGCCAGGCTACTGGTTATTATCTACGTAGGCACATAGTTACCCACGTTCTCATTATCTGTACTTACTACTTCTACCTAATTGTCATTCAAATTCCGTTACTTATGTCTTACGTTATCATTAATGTCCGTGTACTTTCAAATGAAAAGTACACCGTATCTTTTCTCCGCTTTCCTCATCGCTGGCTAATTAGACTTTCAAACTATAATAACCAACCATTCTTCTAATAATATTTGACATAATTTGGCGTAATCACTGTTAACTATAAATATATAATTGTCGTTAATCCCCTGTAAATTATAAAACAACGGAGAACTCTCCTTCATTGTTTAAATTGTGTTACCTATTCAGATTACTTCAGTATTAGATATGTCAATTAACAAATTGCTAAAATTGTAATTAACGGTAATTAATGTATGTAATATAATGTAATTTATGTACTTAATGTACTCTGTACATGTCGGTCCCCCGACATTATGTCGCCACCCAAAAGTGTATACCTTACAAAAATTAGTATCTTTTTTTGTTAACTTTTTGCTTAAATTATGCTTAACGTCAGAATTCTTTAGCTCTCCAGCTAAAGTGGGAGCTTAACCTTCGACTGCATTCCCCCAAAATTGAGGCTTATTTATTTCTTGTATTGTAAATTAAATCATTCCTGCCTGAGCTCTTGATACCAGAGGTTGCACCTCGCCCCCTTTTAAATTCCTGTCTGGCCGTTGTTACCAGAGGTGGCTCTCTCTCATCTTAAATTCCTGCCTGAACCTTCACCCGAGGAGGCCGAGCCCCCCTCACTTTAAATTCCTGCCTGAGGCTTAGACCAAGGAGGCCAAGCCTCCTCATTTTAAATTCCTGCCGTAACTCTTACTCGAGGAGGACAAGCCTCCTCGCTTTCAATTCCCACCTTAACTATTGAAAATGGGGTCGAACCTCTACCCCTGTAAATTCCTGCTTGAGCTGTTGTTGTAAGAGGTAAAACCTCTCCCCCTGTAAACTTCTGATTATCAGTGCCTCGTCTGTATATATATTTTGTGAAATAAAATTTATGAGTGAACTAAAACTCCAATTTTTGAAGTGAAGTGTTTCCATTCATCCCTTCGGGAAAAAAACAAACTTGGTAGAAACTATTTATATTGATACTCGGATGCTCTCGGCCAAGGCCGAGCTTACCCAACAAAGGACCACCTTCGTTGGATTGTCCAAAGTGCATTAACCCTAAAAAGTCGCAAGCGGGCAGAGGCTCGCACAACGTATGCGCGACACTGGAGGTCCCACCGAGACTGCTTAGTTCCCCAACACCGAGACCGCTTTAGTTCCCAACACCGAGACTGTTTCAGTCCCCCACCGAAAAAACCGTCGTCCATCAATGGATGTCCCTACTTTGAACAATTTTTGAAACACTTCATGGATTCACTCATTCGACGTCGACCGCAACCTCTTCAACTTGGACTCCAACCCCACCATCTGCAACCTCAATTTAATTCAACTCATCGTTGACCTTCAATCAACTTTTGTTACTTGGAAATTCCTTCCTTGAAATTCTCTCTCAATCAACCCCAAATATTTACTACAAAAATTTCCCTTGAACTTCTCTTCAATCAACTTTTGAATTATTGTTCGTATTTTTCTCCAATCAACCGTTCGACCGTCTTCCTGTCTACAATCTTCCTTCAACGTTTGTATGCTCCGTCGTGGCGATCAGATGACGTCACGAGCGGCACACCTAAGCTGAGTGAGGCTGACCTTCAAAGCTTCGTGGAGGCTCGAGGCACCAGCTGTGAACCCCTCACTCTCGTTTATGTGATGAGTTTTAATTATTAATTATTACTTTTAAATCATTTCCTTAATTATCATTTTCTTTAATTTTAGTAATATTAATTCACTTTTATTTTTCCCTTTTTAGTGTGAAACAGTGAAGTGACTTTATAAACACTTAATCTTTTTTTTAACTAATTGATTTTAATTAACTGTTCGATAGTAATACGAAATACAGTACTAATCAGACGTTGTCATTGATTCAGTATTCACGTATTTATTTTTCCCAACAATTATAAATCTGAATTTTTAAATTCTTTTTATAAAATTATCTGCACATTTTGTTTATTATTGAGGATATTAAATAATATCATTTTAGATTTTGTTGTGGGACGTAAATGCGATCAGTCATAATTCTGATATTTATACCCATAACTCACATTTTTATTTAGTTGAACCCGGTTAGGTTCCTTTTTTTTATTCTTTTCAATTTAAACCTTTTTCATTAATTTTAGTGAAAATTCATGTTATTGTTATTATAATGTAACCCTTTTTTCTAGTGTGTGATTTTGACGGAATTTCGACCCTTGCCAACGAGACTTCAGCGTTGGGAGATTCGAAAATTACTCGTCGATTACGGCATCCGGAGTAAACGCAGAGTCGCCCATTTTGTTCTACGTTATTTCGTAACTATACAAAATACTTAGACTTTGTTCCATTTATTTTTTTTTATTGCTTGTCTCTTACATGGTTATTTTTGTTTTACACACACACTTCCGTGTCAACGACACGTGTTATGATTAACGATGTCCAAACCATTACCCCCCCTGACATGCACTACTGTTAATCTTATAACTCCCTTTTCCGTACTGAAACGTACAGTTGATGTCCCTCACTTTCGCGGTCGCGTTAATAATAGATTTGTAGAACCCTCCTTTAAGGATTGGTTCGGTAAAATTGACGATTCGTTTAGAGGTTGTCTAACTACAGATGCGGATAAAATCAGTTTTGCTTTTGACACTTGTGACCCAAATTTCGGTGACGCCGCGCGCGTCCGTACCTTTCTTATCGATGGGTCCAATGGGCAAATATATCAATGGTCTTGGGTAGAATTTAAACGTTTTTGGCAGGATATATAAAGGTCTGCAGGAAATCACGAAGTACTGTGACAGGCAGGGATCCGTCAAATGGGACGTTGACGTTAAAGGTTTAAACAACAGTACACGCCAGTTATCCCTTCATTCCTTTATTCATGGATCATGTCATTATCCTTCAGAGATGCGCGAAAACGCATCTCCCGATAATGTTTCGGTAGAGAATCGGAGTGATTCCGTTGACCCTTCTGGTCTGGGTAGAAAGGCGTTGGTGTACCTTATTCTGACTCACCTTCCCAATCCACTTCCTCTTTGAGTTCTGTACATTCGGAATCCCCAGAAAGTGAATATTTTTTTCTCGAAATCGGTTTCAAACTCCGTTGCCCAGAGGAACCCTTTTAGGTCGTTTTGATCCGAAATGTTCGTCCAGTATTGTTCCTGCGTCTTTAGCGGATAAATTGCTGTGTCCTCTCTTTAAGGAACCGCCATCCGTTTCATACGTTCGGGATTCCGAGGGTAACCGTATTCCCGTCATTGCGGAAACCAAACTTGACGTGTGGATTGATTATTGTTTTTTTAGTATAGATGTCTCGTTAGTGCCGTCAGAATATTGTCCCGATTTTGATTTAATTATTGGCCCAGAATCCCTACGACCCTACGGATTCCATTTCGACTTTTCGGATGGATGCTTCGTCGATAAATGGGATAAAAGACGTTATTTCCTTCTCTGGTGCGAGGCACCCGAGCAGAACCTGGATAGTGACGATGAAACGTCACCCTTGGAAGATTTGGGTAATCCTGACCCAACTTTCTTCTCTGACTCAGTTGTCTCTGAACCGTTGGTTCCAGCTTGTTCATCAAATGAATTTCCTTCGAGGCGAGAACTCACAGCCTCTCCTAATGATGATTTTTGTGAAGCATCTTGTGACAGTGTTTGTGATGCTAATGTTGAAAACAGTAAAGACAACAATGAAATTGTTGATTATATAATTATAAAGGTACTTCTGTTGGAAGTCTTTATGATGAAACTTCCGTTGAAAGTAAGTGTAATACTTACGTTAATAATTGTTGTAATGTAAATGGGGATGTGACCAATTCTTTGTTAAATGTGAATTCAGACAACTTGGATGATTGCTGTGCAACCGATGTTGAAAATCAGAATTTATTATTCTCACCATGGTCAGGACAACCATGTTGGTCCCGATGGCCATGACTTGTACGATGATTTAGACACTGCTCCTCAAATTGTCAGTAATTTTAGTCATTCGGACATTGATTCAACTGACATAGTTCATTCAGTGAACTTTGGTCGAGAAGACCTCGTTTTTGATTCAGATGGATCAGATATCCATGCATGTCCCAAAAAGGACGCGAATTCTGTTACTGATGTTGTTTTTGGTTTAGATGATGCATGTCCCAAAGAGGACGCGTTAGATGGTCAGGATGACCATGTTTATGATAACTTTTCTCCACAGGACCCGAATTGTTTTGAGTTTACTTCGGCCAACGGCCAATCGGCAATGCCGCCTCGTTTAAGTGGTCTGAAAGATGACCCTGTTTTTGATTTTTTTGGTCATGATGACCGTCATCTTGCTTCAGATGATGCTTTTTCTGCTGTAGTAGCAGCTGGGGAGAATGCCCCACAAGGTCCTGTAGGCGAGTCAGTTTTTTGTGATGTTTATGATGACAGTAACAGTTTCGTAACGAATCGATCATGTCCCAGTGACTTCTTTTTAAATTACTATAGTGAGGACCAAGCCGTCCCTCCGTTTTGTTTTAACTCCGTTAATTCGTGTTCGGAGCAGTGTAGCAAGCAATCTTTTCCTAAAGAGCAAAGTGCTCACGTAGAGACGTATTGTCACTTGCAGACATCATGTCTCTCCAGTTGGTCACCCGATTCCCCTGATTGCGATATTCCAAATTTTGGTTTTCCTCCCAATACCCCAACCTCGTGCGAAACCATCGCTGATGCAGACGAAGCATGTTCACATGTTTCGGAGACGCCTTCTTGGACTTTTGAAATGGAGCTTATTGACGAGAGCTCACAAATTTTCATGAAAACTTCTGTTAACAACCAAGCAGTTTTGGCTCTTGTTGAAACTGGCTGTCAGGCGAATTACATTAACCACGATGTATGCGAGAAGTTACTCAAGGTGGCTACGGAAAAATTCGATTTGCATTCTCGTTTGTCCTGCATTGATGATGACTGGGAAGAATACAGTACCGGAGAAATCATCCTTCCTATTGAGTTTGATTCAGTCCCTTATCTGACCCCATTTGTGGTCGTATCTGAATGAATTGGGATGGAGACTTACTCCTGGGGATGAATTTCCTTATTACGCACGATTTTTATTGGGCCGATAGAGAAGCAGGCCTAATTCGAGGAAAGAACTCACTTTTCGAGTATGTTTGTCACCCCTATTCTTCGGTCTTTTCAGCTGAGGGTGAAAGACTCGTTTCAGAGAGCCCGACGGACTCCCTGGAACCAGTTCAAAATAAAAAGGAACTGCTACCAGATGGGGAGATTCTTCATCAATTGTCAATTGTTCCGTTCTAGTTCCGACGAACGAAGAACTAGAAAACCAACATACTTTTGATAATTTTGAGTACGAAGACTCGAATGTCTTCACAGTAAACCCCTGTGACTCCATCGAGAGCGAGTCACCTCCTTCAGTGACAGTTAGGCCGGAACTTGAAGTTCCCAGTGTTCTGGCTATTCCAAATAAATTTGAAAACTCATTTCCCTTAAGTTCCGATTTGGTCATTTCGCTTAAATCCCTATTTAAGGAAGATGACTTATTCTGTTTTCAAAGGTAGAGGAATTTACACCTAATTCCGAGGCTAAGCCCATAGGTGCCGGGAGCGAACCCGAACCTACTCCTCCGTCGAAAGTTGTACGCGCGGAAGGGCAAGCGCGGAATATTCCTCACTACCATAATATGATCGTTCCATCGATCATTTTCATTTTTCTTCCGCGAATTCATGTTTTCGCCCTTCTTGCCTTCTACTTTGCAAATCTTTCTCTTTGGCTGTTCCTGGATCCTTTTCTGAAACCAGTGAAAGTCATTCTTCTTAATCCCGATACACCACCTCCTCTTGAGTGAGCAAGGCTCGTATGGTCAGTCCATTGCTTCCTGGCATGTTGCGAAAACCTTTAACCGAATGACCCACATGCCCGATCGCAAGACAACCTAACCATGCAGCTGATTTGTCTGGCTTCGTATGTTTGTGAAATTCACCCGTATGACCGAACATACCCAATTTAGGTTAAGTTGTTTTTTGTTTTAATTTTTAAATTAATCTTAATTATACGGAACTTATAACCTACAAGTGTTCAGTTCAGAATAGCTCATAATTGAGTTCTATTTTCAACTTTTTATATTTGAATTTATTTAAACTTAATTGCTGCTTACAATATATAATCTTGCCTGTTGTTTTATTAAGTTAATTTTAACCAACCTCAAGCTAATCCGTTCTTCAAAATTTCATGATTTACCATTGGCCACTAAGGATTCAGTTCTTCCCGGGATGAACCAATTACTTTCATATTCTACACACACTGTACATACCCACTCAGCTAGACACGCGTATTACCCATATTTTTTCCTACGTATACGCAATCACGTATAACTTCAACTATAAATTCCTTTTCCCCATTTTTGGGTAAACACCTAGCATTCACTCTGCACCTTGCCATATACACACGACCCAAGGTCTATACATCGTCTATTACGTAATTCTATCTTCCTTCTCCCTGGATATTCTTAATGGATAACAATATCTAAGTATCTAAAACGGTAACTAATAAATTTTCATGTTTTCAATAAATTAATTTCACTTTTCTTTAAATCAATTTTAATCTTTTACCAACTTTTCGGACTTGAAATAAGTTTACATTCTGCAACCGTGCTCCCACTGCTGAAGACTTCGTCCACCAATAAAATTTAATTCAATTTTTATCTACCATAGTGAATACGATTAGTTTTTTTACTGTATAATCATGATATCTTCGGAAACTCTTATCTCTGTCATTACTGATGGATTAAACTCCATTTCAAGTAGTCACCAGATGAATTGAAAATTCCTGAACCTAAATTTGGAATTTTCCTTTTAACCATTATTTACTATGTATGTATCTTTTTCCCTAAAATTATCTTAACCTTGGAAGTCTTTCCGAATTTATCACGGTTCCGTAAATCTTGTTACTATAACGTTGGACAAACTAAAAATTTTACTTAAATTAGATTCAATCCTGTAATTGGAACTTTAACTGAAATAATTATGTCGAAATGCCAGAAATAACTTAGATGGTTCATTAGTTTATAAGATTGTTTATGTAGTATGATTGCCACAATTAATCATACTTATAATTTTTTTTTAAAGGTGACAACTTCGGACTTTATACCTTGTTGATCTAGAGTTTCCACTACAGTTCTAGTAATCAGACCTCAACCTTGTTAATTTATTTGCTGTAATTTTAAAATTTTCCCTTGATTATTTTTTTTAAATTTTTTAATATAATTATCATTCTTCCCACTAAATTGCCTTGATTAATCCAACCCGAAATTGTCGCTGTTTCATTTTTTTTTAATATATGGTAAATAAACTTCCACCCTACTATTACATCCTTTTTCATAGGGGAGAGCAGTGTCACAACCATGCGATTTACCATTTCTATGGTTGAACAGTATCCATGTTTGTGCCATTAGAAGTTCGCTGTAAACAGCGAATGTCCCTCCCTTATATTGCACGTACAGAGTGAATCACTCTGACGTCATAAAGTAACTTAATTTCCTTCCATACCTTGAATACTGAATCACGTGTTTAGTATGTGGATATCTTTCATATTCAATGTATGGTAAATTCTTTAATAATAATAATAATAATAACGTCACTCTCTATGAGTCATTATTTATATGTTGTGTCCTATCGGTGTTATGCAACCATACTCATTCATACATCCATGTTCCTTCTTGACCGTCGTCCTTTATTAATTTTATTACCTATTACCTATTTTATTACCTATTACCCATTTGTTTAGTTATGCTCTATCAACTTATCAGTCTATGTTTACTCGTGTCTATATTACGCACACAACCTATTGTGTGACGAATGATATGTGTACACTACTGTGTGCAGTCGTACATGTCTATTGACGATCATGATACGTACATGTATTCTTTTTGTTTTATTTTTTCTTTTATTATTTCACCTCTCGCAAGTTGTCTATTATTGCTGAGACGAAGGCTCGAATTCCGATTACGTCGTCAAAAGCGAGCCTCTGAATTCGAACTCTTCTCTCTTGCCTCTGCTACCAATTTATAACGTTAAGATGTGATGTTATATTATTATAATATACCATATTGTTCCCTGCCAGGCTATGGTTATTATCTACGTAGGCACATCGTTACCACGTTCTCATTACTGTACTTACTACTTCTACCTAATTGTCATTCAAATTCCGTTACTTATGTCTTACGTTATCATTAATGTCCGTGTACTTTCAAATGAAAAGTACACCGTATCTTTTCTCCGCTTTCCTCATCGCTGGCTAATTAGACTTTCAAACTATAATAACCAACCATTCTTCTAATAATATTTGACATAATTTGGCGTAATCACTGTTAACTATAAATATATATAATTGTCGTTAATCCCCTGTAAATTATAAAACAACGGAGAACTCTCCTTCATTGTTTAAATTGTGTTACCTATTCAGATTACTTCAGTATTAGATATGTCAATTAACAAATTGCTAAAATTGTAATTAACGGTAATTAATGTATGTAATATAATGTAATTTATGTACTTAATGTACTCTGTACATGTCGGTCCCCCGACATTATGTCGCCACCCAAAAGTGTATACCTTACAAAAATTAGTATCTTTTTTTGTTAACTTTTTGCTTAAATTATGCTTAACGTCAGAATTCTTTAGCTCTCCAGCTAAAGTGGGAGCTTAACCTTCGACTGCATTCCCCAAAATTGAGGCTTATTTATTTCTTGTATTGTAAATAAATATTCCTGCCTGAGCTCTTGATACCAGAGGTTGCACCTCGCCCCCTTTTAAATTCCTGTCTGGCCCGTTGTTACAGAGGTTGCACCTCTCTCATCTAAATTCCTGCCTGAACCTTCACCCGAGGGCCGAGCCCCCCTCACTTTAAATTCCTGCCTGAGGCTTAGACCAAGGAGGCCAAGCCTCCTCATTTTAAATTCCTGCCGTAACTCTTACTCGAGGAGGACAAGCCTCCTCGCTTTCAATTCCCACCTTAACTATTGAGAAATGGGGTCGAACCTCTACCCCTGTAAATTCCTGCTTGAGCTGTTGTTGTAAGAGGTAAAACCTCTCCCCCGTAAACTTCTGATTATCAGTGCCTCGTCCTGTATATATATATTATTTGTGAAATAAAATTTATGAGTGAACTAAAACTCCAATTTTTGAAGTGAAGTGTTTCCATTCATCCCTTCGGGAAAAAAAAAACTTGGTAGAAACTATTTATATTGATACTCGGATGCTCTCGGCCAAGGCCGAGCTTACCCAACAAAGGACCACCTTCGTTGGATTGTCCAAAGTGCATTAACCCTAAAAAGTCGCAAGCGGGCAGAGGCTCGCACAACGTATGCGCGACAGTTATACTACCTCGTTTTGTATATTTTTGAGTATATATATATATTTTTTGATCATAATATATTCCATTGTATATTTATTTTGATTATATATTCATCGTTCGTATTTCTTTTGCTATTATTATTTTTGATCATATAAGCACACCGGACAAAAAATTAGTCACCCCTCTCAGAATGTACCTAATAACGTGTGACGGCGCCTCTGGCCTTGATAACCGCACGAATCCGGCGAGGCAGAGACTCTACGAGGTTGTGCATGTACTGAACATCGATTTGCTGCCACTCGTTCATCAGCTGGTCCCGAAGTTCCGCCAGAGTCCGTGGGTGTCTATTCCTGCGCTTCACTTTCTGTTTCCAGCCTGAACAACACCTTCGACGCATTCAGGATTAAAGGCTTCATTGGACCTGCGATGTACTCGTCGCCTCCCATCATTGAAGAACAAACAAAAACGGGACTCATCGGACCAAATTACACGTTTCCAATCTGCCGCAGTCCGGTTTTTGTGCCTCTGAGCCCATTTATAACGTGCCAATTTGTGACTTGCTGTTAACAGCGGCCTCTTCCGTGGTACCCTGCTCCAGATGTCCATCGCATGCAGTTCTCGTCGCAATGTCCGTTCGGAAATTGGTCGCTGGAGAACCTCATTGGTTTCTTGGAGCAATTGTTCTCTGGTTTGAAAACGATTTGCAGTTACTAGACGAGAAACATGGCGGCAGCCCCTATTGTCGAGAATTGTTTTCCGGCCACAGTTCAGTTACGCCGTCGATTGTCAGTTGATTGCGAACTACACCACTCTTTGTAAACTCGCTGGACAGTACGCGTTGACACACCAACAAATTGGGCTACTTCAGACATTTTGTGTCCGTGGGCTCTGCCAAACACGATAGCTCCTTTTTGCCACTGAGTAACGTCTGCCTCACGACAGATTTTGCAGACTATAACCAACACACACTTTGTTCTTCACCACCTCACGAAACAGATCTGATCCTGTGTGCTACGTCACCGCTACTTGTCACTTACCAATGCTACATCAGCGCCCTCTGTGTGACCTTGAACTTCCTACTATCGGTGCTATTAGGGGTGACTAATTTTTTGTCCGGTGTGCTTATATTCCATTGTTTATTTATTTTCTATATATTTCGTGAAATTGAATCCATTAATTCGTCTAAATAAACAGAATGATGTAATGGTGTTTTATTTAATTCTTTTGGTTGTACACGACATTTAAGTACAGCAAATGGCTGCCTTCTAAAACAGCTGGGGGATTTCTAAGCCAACTTTCAAAAATATCTGGATAGTACAATCTGGAAACGCTAATAATGTACACCTGAACAAGCCATTTACGCCTTCTAAGTCAACTGGCTGTTTAAGCCAGAATATATGCTTTAATTAAATAAATAACGCAATCTGGCAACTCAATAATGTACACCTGAACAAGCCATTTGCGCCTTTTAAGTCACCTTGCTGGTTAAGCCAGAATATTTGCTTTAATTAAATAAATAGCGCAATGTGGCAGCTCAGCCAGATAATCCAACTGGCTAATTAAGCCAGCTGGCTGATTAGGAACATATTAAGACAAAGGCCGCTCGGATGAAGTCTTACTATGCGCTTGGCTCCTGCGAGGCGAACACCTCTCTTCCTCTCTCTCCTTCTCCTCTCTTTCTCTTTGGGGATAACTCCGCCTCCAAATTGCATAACCCCTTGTTTCTCTTGCAACATTCCCCCTTTGTTGCATAACCTCATGCAACATTGATCGACATTTGCAATTGCATTGCACTCTCTCCTTTTGCGCCTATACTACTGACACTCAGTAAGAATGGGGAATTGATGAGACGAAAGGCTTTGATTTTATCCGGTCAAGTAGAGCTGCGTGGGTTGAGCCACCCCACACATGAGAAGCGTACTCCATACAGGGGCTGACGAGACCCTATACAGAGGCAGAAACTGAGTGGGGGTAAAGAAACCGCGGAGCCAGTACAACACACCTAACCTCATAAAGCTATTTTGGAAAGAGAGTACGTGTGATCTTTCGGTAAAGTATTACATTCTCGGCTCCATCTGTAAAAGTAGCAGAAAAAATCAAGAATTATCACCAATTAAATAACTAAGGTTAATTGAATGCCCAGTTAGGTCAATTGAATGGCCGGTTAGGTCAACTGTACGCCCTTGATGATTGGTTAGATTAAGTCGTGATATTTTCGTTAACTAACGAAAATATCACGACTTAACCTAACCAATCGTCAAGGGCGTACAGTTGACGTAACCGGACATTCAATTGACCAGGGGCAAATGACAAGTAGATCTGGCTAAATTTAACACAATCCTCTATAACTAGTTTAAACAGAGGCAACAGCCAGAAACACGCAGACAGCCAAACAGCCAGGCACAAGAAAACCTACAGACTCGACACGACCATTATACTCTTCAAACCAGACCAGATCACCAAGATCATCAAAAACATTAAGAATTCGAAGGCTACTGGACCAGACAACATATCGAACATACACCTTAAACACTTGGGCCCACAGGGAATACTAGCTCTCACAAATATCAGCACATATTCATACCAACACTCTGTTATTCCTGACATATGGAAACACGGTAAAATTATTACACTACTCAAACCAAACAAAAATCCAACAGAACCAGCTTCCTATAGACCCATTACTTTACTATGCACACCTTCCAAAGTAACAGAAAGACTAATCTTACAAATCACCAACCCACACATACCACTGTCGCCTACTCAACATGGATTCAGACCTCACCACTCAACCACGACATTACTCACTAACCTCACGCAGCACATCATGGATGGCATCAACTCCAGACGACCAGCTCAACGTACACTATTAGCAACAATAGACATGAGTAAAGCATTTGATGCTATCCCACGCTTCCCTCTCATAAACAAAATACTCAACACAAACATGCACAATAACACCAAAAGGTGGCTGAGCAACTATCTTTCAGGAAGATACTCACATGACACATTTAATGGCAAGTCATCCAAAAACAAGCTTTTTCCGAACGGGGTCCCTGAAGGCTCTGTTCTCTCACTAACACTGTTCAACTTATACATGCATGATATTCCAACACCCATAGATAACAAGCTTACCTTATCATCATATGCAGATGACATCACTCTAACATCCACACACAACAACATCGACACCGCTACAAATAACCTACAAACATACATAAACAGTATACGAGACTGGCTCACACACAATAGACTCAAAGTAGCGCCCACAAACTCAACCTACACCTTGCTCACAAGCAATACAAAAGAACACCAGATATCTCCACAGCTTACACTAAACAACACCAACATTCCACACACTCACAGGACCAAAATACTTGGGGTCACATACAACACATTATTATCTTTTGCAAACCACATTCAGGACATTAAAAACAAATGTACGTCAAGACTTAACACGTTTAGGGTACTAACAGGCGCAAACTTTGGACACCAGCAGGAAACAACATCACTCATATACAAACAATATATTCGCTCAGTTATGGACTATGCTAGCCCATGCTGGGCACCCATTATCAAACATACACATAAACACCTTACAGACAATACAAAACAACGCACTTCGTATCATTACAGGATGCACTCAAACAACACCAATAGAACACCTGCACACGGAAACAAAAATACTGAAAGTTAGGGAACATTTAGACATGAGAGGGGAACACAATTCATGGCAGCAGCAACAACTAACCCACAACACCCTTGCCACTACATGTACAATCATGCACCGACACCTCGCACCATTAAGGTAACACAACAAAGACATTATAACCAAATACTCCATTCCATACCACGCCCCACAGACATGACTAGAGATCGGGAGAAAATGTGAATTACATAACAAATATTTTTTCACATAAAACAGCATTTTTTGCGAAAAAAAACTAAATCACGATTTTTGTACTAAATCACATTTTTTCTTTTTTTCAGAATGATGAATTTGTAAAAATATATTTTAGTTTACTGAATATAAAATGGCCTCATCAAGCACCAGGAACAAGTGGCTCAAGGAGTTCAATATTAACGAGAATGACCTGTTCAAGTTCATGTCCGACGGAAGAAATGTTTTGTAAAGTGTGCGAGAAAGTGTTTGGTGTCGTTCAGAAGTCTCAATTGGGGCAGCATCAGAAGTCGGCCATACATACTAGGAACATACAACTGAAACGGAAAAGGAGTGTTTCTCAACGCCAACTCGAAGATGTCCTGACACCAGAGCCCAAGAGGTCGAGGACTAAAGTTCTTGGAAAGGAGCTTTGCATGGCCATACTCTCAGCAAACCTCCCGTGGATGAAGTTGGAGAACCCGATGTTGCGTGGCTTTCTTGAGACAAACCTTGGCATTTCATTGCCCGATGAAACTACGATCAGAAAAGTTTATTTGCAGGAATGTTACGAGGACGTGAAAAAAGAAATCCAGACATCACTGCAAGATTCTTCAATCTGGATTGGTGTGGATGAAACGACTGATGCATGTGGACGATATGTGGCCAATGTACTTATTGGAAAGCTGGACAACAAGAAGTATAATCCTCCGTTTCTCGCAAATTGTGCATTCCTTGACAAGCCCGACTCTTCTTCCATTTCTCGATTAGTCAACGATACCATACGTGCTTTCTGGCCCAATTTCGATGCAGCTCTACTGAAACTTCTCCTGAGTGACGCGGCGGCCTACATGCTCAAGTCTGGAAAAGATCTCAAAGTTTTTTCCCATCTATGATTCACGTGACTTGCCTAGCTCATGCTCTGCATCGGGTCTGCGAGGCCGCAAGGGAGATGTTCCGAGAGGTCAATGAACTGATCTCATCTGTGAAGAAGGTTTTCCTCAAGACCCCGAGCCATGTGGCCACCTGGAAAGAGACGTGCACTGAACTTCCTCTCCCGCCTGAACTAGTTATTACTAGATGGGGTACATGGATCGAGGGTGCATTGTTCTATGCTCAAAATTTTGATGCAGTGAAGCCTGTCCTAGCCAAATTAGATCCAACGGAAGCAGCGTCGATTCAGAAGGCACAGGAAGTCATCGAAGATCTCCAGCTACAGGCAGATCTTGCCTTCATAGCTGGAAACTTGTCTTTCATTCCTATTCAGTTGAAAAAATTAGAAACGGCTGGCTTGTCTCTGGTCGAAATCTTCACTATCTTGGACTTGACAAAGTTCAAGATCGAGAGCACCCTGGTAAAAAGGGAAATCGGCTTCGTGAGAAGTTTGTAGCGGTTTTGACAAGAAACCCAGATGTTGAAGTACTACGATCAGCTAATGCGATTTTGCAAGGAGAGGACAGAGATAGCATCATCTTTCCTGAGGGAATGGAGCCAGCAGACATAGCCAACTTGAAGTTTGCCCTAACTGCCAATGTGGACGTGGAGAGAAGTTTCTCCGTCTACAAAAATGTGTTGGCTGATTGAAGGCAGCACTTGACGAAAGAAAATTTGAACAAAATCATGGTCACAAATTGCTTCTACAATCGTTCAGTCTGAGCAACATAGTTGTAGCTCTATATTAATATTATTATATGCATATCTATATTACAGTATATCTTATTTGTCTCTCTCTCTATTCTTTGACTTTGTCTACTGCGTTTCTGTGTTAAAATACACTACTACTCCAAAATCACATAATTTGGTTTTTCCTTCACATATTTGCTCGAAATAAGTAACATATAAAAAACCTAAACCTACTTAAATAATCACATTTTTATCCGATCTCTAGACATCACACAGTACAGAAAACACATACGCACACCCCTAACCCACAAAGCACTGACACGACTCGGTCCGAATGCGGTCCTAGTGCGAAGCCGCCACCCATTAACAGGTCAGAGATCAGCCTGAGCAGATCGGATCGAGTTAACTTAGCACGATTCCGATATGGACATCACCCCAACTTACGGACATATAAACACAGACTAGACAACTCCACAGACGACACCTGCCACCTGTGCCAGGACACACCACAAACAATTGAACACATTATAACAGACTGTACCGCTCTAGCACAACAACGAACACAACACAACATCACTAGTGCGCTGAACCTCTGGTCCACTGCCGGCTTGCTCGATCAGGGTGGGCTGATCGGCTAAACAACAACAACTACTAGTTTAAGCTCACTGACGGAACATCCAGTGCACACATCCATCATCAACAACGTTACACTCCAAACTGACGCATTTCCACCTCATTGCCACATTTTATAGGTAATCATGCGGCAGAATGGCATAAAGTAGTTCTTATTAAAAATATTAATTAAAAATTTTTGGAGAAATTTAAAAAAAATTAGAGATAGCAGGATTTTTACTTATTAGTCCGGTAGCACAGACCCTGATTTTACTGGAACCCTGCATTGTTTGTTATAAGGCAAATGTTTACATATTTTGTAAGCTTATACCACTCCATTCAAGAATACATCGGGTGTACACCTGACCCCCCCGCTTGGCTTTTACAATATGGCCGCCATTTTCCAAGATGGCCGGCGAAACTGAAAAATTCCATATCCTGGTCAATACTTGATGGATTTTGATGATCTTGGTGTCATTTCTAGGGGTTTTTAGGATGATGAGTCGATCTTGAAGGGTTGCAGATACCTTGGGAGTCGTTTTGACCCACATTCGTCAATACTCAAGGTCATCGGAGGTCAAACGCCCCCCGAAATAAGGAATATCCCATATCCCGGGCAGTCGTGGAGATATTTTGGTGATCTTAGTGTCGTTTTTATGGTTTTGGGGGAGACTGAGTGGTTCTATAGGGTTTAAAATGAAATCATGGATTATTTTCGCCATGGTTAGCTGAATTCCAATATGTCTAATTAGTCCTCTTATTATTTTCATGTTGTTGAGATTATTGTTGATGGTGCTGCCCACCTAGTGGTTTGATGACGTCTTGGTTGTGCTGATTCCTAAATTGTTTTTTGACTGCTGAATATGGAGAATATACCAGGTGAGCATTGTTTAGTTTTCATTTGATGAGGATAAATTATTTCAATGCGATTTGTACTCTGAAGAATGGGTAAACAAAATTCTTATTTTTCAGGTTCTACAAAAGCTGCAGACGAATGTTTCTTCAAGGATTTCCTGCGTAGCTGTCCTGGAGGTCAGAATGGTCTTTCAAATTGTGGGAGGATTCAGAAAATCATAGAGAGCAGCGACATCAGAGGGTCTTTCTCGCACAAGCTGAGAAAGATTCTGATGCCCGCATCTCCATCATTCGTGATGACACAGACGTGTTTGCCATGCTGACTCACTTCTATGAATTTAAGAAACTAGGCTGTCCCATGATTATGGAGTCTCCAGTGCGTGGCAGAAAATCAGTGGACATCCGAGCAACTGTAACCCAGCACAAAGACATCATCCCACAAATCCTCAAACTACACGCTTTGAGTGGTTGTGACACAGTTGCAGCAATACATGGCATCGGCAAAGCCACTACCATTGCCACAGCCAAGAAGGGTCGGAAGCTAGACAAGCTGGGGTCTCTTGCTGCATGCTTTGACCATATCGAGAAAGAGGCAACAGCGTTCACTGTTGCATGCTATGGGGATAAGAAATCCTCATCTCTTACTGAGTGGCGTTAGCGAGTATGGGCTCAGAAGACAGGAAAGTAGGGAACTGCTGCACCCAAACTATGTTCTCTACCACCAACAACTGAAGCTTTCCATCAAAATGTGCTCAGAGCCCACTACACTGTGGCGAACTGGTTCGATGCACTAAAGTGTGACCCACCACCATTTGATCCTGTGCATTATGGGTGGGAGAGAGACGAAACAAACAGAGTCCTCATCCCAAAAACAGTTGGTGAAGGAGTGTGCATAGCACCAGATGAAGTTCTGAAGCTAATGAGATGTGGGTGTGAATCACAATCAGCATGCAGAGGGAGTCACTGCGGCTGCATGGGACGCGGAATCCCTTGCACAATATTCTGTGCATGTGGCAGCGGCTTGGATTGCAACAATCCATTGACCCAAAACGCAAACGAAGAGCAGACTGATGATCCTGACGATCCTGACACAACCATGTCTTTTGATATTTGTCCCCAATAAATGGTTACCTTATGTGAATAACTGCATCAAAGTTGTCAATGCCAATCCCCCAGCTAGGTTTGAGCTTTGTTTTGGTTACGAGGTCATATCTTGTAGCTTTGCAACCTTCCATAGAATGACAGGCAGACAGAATAATTAGGGTGGATCGATTTTACATTTTTTTCGATTTCCATATTCTAATAGAGACAAAAACTTGCGCATGCATGAGAAAATAGCCTCTGCAAAATCTTAGCTTAATAGGTAACCATCTTCTGCCCCCGGCAGAGCGATGAAAATCATATTTTAGTAGTCAAAAACGTATTTTTCTTATAATTTTTAAAATATTTCAATATGCATCAAAATTATTCCTAATAACTATAAAGTCGATGAAAAAGACCTCATATGATCGTTTTTCCAAGCGCGTTGTCCTACGTTAATATCTTTTGCCCCCGGCAACAACGTCAAATGTTGAAAAAATAGGTAATTTATATATATATTTTCAGACGGCTCTTTGTCTTAAATAATGCATTTATATATTTCCCATAGCATTTATATCGTTGCTTAGGCGTGAAATAACACACACATGGGGCATTTCACTCCTGCATCAGGTTCTGCCACTGCAATAACATCAGGTATCACCAACTTTCTAGAGACTAACAATATTAGCACGGACGACATTGTGGCTATCGGCTGTGATGGTACCGCAGTGAACACGGGTCGAAAGGGTGGAGCCATTCGTATGATTGAAATGAAACTACAAAGGCCAGTTCAGTGGATCATATGCCTATTACACGGTAATGAATTATCACTGCGACACCTCATTCAAGACTTGGACGGCAAAACAACTGGGCCAATGGGCTTTACTGGACCAGTTGGAAAACAACTGAACGACTGCGAAAAACTTCCAATTACAGAATTCGATGCCATTCCATCTCCCGACATTGACATAGATGATGCCGAGTTGAGCACTGACCAAAAATATTTGTTAGGCATCTACAGAGCAGTGTCGAGCGGTAGCTGCTCTTCAGCTCTCGCGGCTCGAAATCCATGTAAGATGGCGCATTCCAGGTGGCTGACAACAGCAAATAGATTTCTGCGCCTCTATGTTTCAACCAGTGAACCCTCCAGGACCTTCAACGAAATTGTGCGATTCATTATGACAGTTTACGCACCAATTTGGTTTAAGATAAAGAAAAACTCCAGTTTCACTGAGGGCGCAAAACATTTTTTCGAAATGATGCGTCTCTCTCAGACCATGCCTCAAAGATCTAAGACAATCGCCAACAAAGTCCCCCGTAGAAATTCTTTCTTTGCTCACCCAGAAAATATTTTGATCTCCATGCTACATGCCAATGAGCAACACATAAGAGAATTGGGATGGAGAAGAATATTAAAAGCACGATCAAAACAATCACCAGCGGGGGAAATTCGAGCCTTCGCCATGCCTGAGCTGCTCTACGATAGTCGAAACTATTACGAAATGATCAACTGGCAAACGGCTGAGGTGACCGAACCCCCCGTTACAAAAACAATACCTGATACCCGAATAAAAGAGTTTGTTGAGACGGGAGACCAGCCTGATGGACTGATCCCACTATTCCCTTGTCATACTCAAGCGGTCGAGAGACTCATCAAATTAGTAACCGAAGCCTCTGCCAGTGTAAGTGGAATAGAAGAGAGGGACGGATTCATCCGCTCCCGTCTTCACTCCCGAACAAAAATTCCACGATTTGATTCTAAGAAAGATTACCGTATGTAAATCGACATGCAGCCAAAGGAAGGGTGGTTGGGGCTGGATAGGGTGGAACTCGACGTACAGCCACCTCCTCGTGGTGAGTTCTGGGTTGCTAATTTTATAAAATTAGCAAGCGAGGAGCTGTACTTAGTACTTATCGTACTTATAACATCGCATTAACGTAATTATAATCCACATTTAGACTTTTCTCGGGGACAGAAGATATTACTCTAGAGTCATAAAATTTTGCGTGTGTGTTATTTCATGCTTAAGCAACGATATAAATGCTATGGGAAATATATAAATGCATTATTTAAGACAAAGAGCCGATCTGAAAATATGTATATAAATTACCTATTTTTTCAACATTTGAGGTTGTTGCCGGGGGCAAAAGATATTAACGTAGGACAACGCGCTTGGAAAAACGATCATATGAGGTCTTTTTCATCGACTTTATAGTTATTAGGAATAATTTTGATGCATATTGAAATATTTTAAAAATTATAAGAAAAATACGTTTTTTACTACTAAAATATGATTTTCATCGCTCTGCCGGAGGCAGAAGATGATTACCTATTAAGCTAAGAGTTTGCAGAGGCTATTTTCTCAGGCATGCGCAAGTTTTTGTCTCTATTAAAATATGGAAATCGAAAAAAATGTAAAATCGATCCACCCTAAATTATTTGTATGTGCCCTGCACTTCAGCATAAAGTGTGGTTTATATCCGAATATCCATATCCATATAATGTGGGTTATGTCATTTCAGCATTATGATCTGGTTTTATCTGCAGAAAAGATGTTAAGTGCTCAGCAGTTAGCTAGATTGTAGAAATTGTCATGAAATAAAGCAAATACAGTGATGTCAACTGTGGCATTATCATATTTCAAGGCCAAACTTTAACCTCAAATGACCTTGACTTGACCCATGAAATTGCAAAATGATATCCTACTGTTATCATGTGCCTATAGAACTACTCAGTCTCGCCCAAAACCATAAAAACGACAGTAAGATCACCAAAATATCTCCACGACTGCCCGGGATATGGGATATTCCTTATTTCGGGGGGCGTTTGACCTCCAATGCCTTGAGTATTGACGAATGTGGGCCAAAACGATTCCCAAAGTATCTTCAACCCCTCCAGATCGACTCATCATCCTAAAAAACCCTAGAAATGACACGAAGATCATCAAAATACATCAAATATTGACCAGGATATGGGATTTTTCAGTTTCGCCGGCCATCTTGGAAAATGGCGGCCATATTGAAAAAGCCAAACGGGGGTCAGGTGTACACCCGATGGATTCTTGAATGGGTGGTATAAGCTTTCAAAATATGTCAAGATTTGCTTTATAACAAACAGTGCAGGGTTCCCACCCCGTACAACCGGACTATATTCTATATCTATATAAATACATGACTTTTATAACTAAAAAGTTGATTTTTGTGCAACCGTGAAAGCAATACTTAAGCGATCTTTCTTGTGATGGTGACGAGTAGAGAGATGTAGGAACCGCGTTTTTGAGGCATTGAAAGCCACAAGGTTTTCTCTGCCCAAATCAGAGGTGGCAGAAACATCAGATGTTAGGTGTACCACAGCCGTCCTACGCGAATCATCTACTGAGTGTTGAGATGGATCCTTTGTGAAGCAGGTGGAGAAGTAAAATAATCATTGGCATAGGGTAGATAGGACGGGAAGCGCTATTGAACTGAGTATTGATAAATAAAATTAAAAGAATGGATGACAGGACAGAACGCTGAGGAACTCCACTGTTTATAGCTTTTGGGAAAGAACAGTGACCATCTACAACCGCAGCTATAGATCATCCTGAAAGGAAATTAGAGATGAAGGCACAGATAGAAGGGTAGAAACTGAACGAGGGCTGTTTGGAAATTAAAGATTTGTTCCAGGCTCTATCAAAAGCTTTTGATATGTTTAGCGCAGTAGCAAAAGTTTCACCGAAATCCTGAAAGGAGGATGACCAAGAGTCAGAAAGATATGGAGGAAGATCGTCAGTAGAGTGTCCCTCGCGGAAACTATACCAACAATCTGAAAGAAGATTATGAGAAGAAAGGAGTTAGTAGGATGGCCGCAAAAGAGTAGAGTGCAATTGCAAATGTTGGTCAATGTTGCAGAGGAGTGATGGGGTTTGCAACAATGGGACATGTTGCAAGGGGAATGGTTTTGCAACAATGGGGGATGTTGCAAATGGGTATGCAAAAAGGTGGGGGTGGGTTTCCCCCCAAGTTGCATGAAGGGGGAGAGCTTTGGGGGAGAAGGTAGAGTGGCCTCAGACCCAAAGGGGTATACCTAACCTAAGAGAAAGAGAAAGGAGGAGGAGAGTCTTTGGGGGAGAAGGGGCTTTTTAGGCATTGCTAATGTACTTAAACTTTTGGATATTAATGTAGTATTTTTATATAACAATATTGTGAAAAATATAGTAAAAAATAGCCCTACCAATAACACTGTGTAACACTGATTCTGTTTATATAGAATTTTTTATGTTTTTATATGCATTTGTGGGCGCTGAGTCCAAATCTGGCCTTGGTTTGTGTGTATCATCAATGGTTTCAGAGATAATCCATTTTTCATGTTTTACCAGTATAATGTTATTACGGGCGCAGCAATATCAGAATAATCAGGAATTGTTGAGAACAATCCGGATGTTCGTTGACAGTTTCTTGCTCTAGAAATTGCCCGAAACTTCCACTGTGCTATATAAAGAAGAGCGCAGAGTCTGAGAAGTCAGTAAGTGTGGGCACACAAAGAATGCAGGTTGTTTGTCTGATGGTTACCAGCACTGAGGTACTGTGTTTCTATGCTTCTCTGTGCTGACGATTTGAGTGTTATCGATCCTTTTTTATTGCGAACATTATTTCAGTGGTGTGAATATATTTTTTTCTG
Organism: Bathynomus jamesi; assembly: GCA_023014485.1. NCBI lineage: Eukaryota > Metazoa > Arthropoda > Malacostraca > Isopoda > Cirolanidae > Bathynomus > Bathynomus jamesi. Next base: position 1,193,911 of record JAJOZX010000242.1, on the reverse strand, counting down.
GAATCTGTAATCTGTTGCAGATTTAATAACTCTTCTCTATATATCTGCAGGTTATGATTAATGTAGTACAGTTTGGTAAAGAGAATGGCAACTACAGCTTGTAAACACTCGCCGGATATATTCTGCTACGTTTGTGGGTATTACATAGGCCGCAAGCAAGTATCGCACAAGATTGTGAAAGGCACCAAGTTCTGGATCGCGTATTGGCTTTATTTTGGTATGCCTATGGGTGACCAAGATAAGCCCTCGGCACCCCATGTGATCTGTGGAAGCTGCCGCTCCACGCTTGAAGGGTGGCTGCGGGGAATACGTAAGGCAATGCCCTTTGCGGTTCCCAGAATATGGAGAGAACCAAAGAGCCACCACGATGATTGCTACTACTGCATGGTAGATGTTTCTAAGTACAGAAAAGTTAAAGGAAGGCAGACTCTTCAGTATCCAAGCATAGCGTCGTCCATAGCTCTTGTACCACATGGCGAGGGTCTTCCAATACCACGTCCACCAGAACAGGTATCTATCCATTACTTTACCTTCTGTATTTACAGACTGTGGGTCATTATGTGTCGATTTTTGTTAGTGCTGATGCTCTTCTACATATATAGCTATGCCTATATTTTGTTTCTTTGCTTTGCAGATTGAAAATGAGGATGCAGCTAGCTCATCTGAGATGTCGGCTGGTGAGGACAGTCATGATGAAGAATATACCGTAACTTTCAGTACAAACCCTCACTTTCCAAATCAAAGGGAATTGGACGACTTAATTAGAGATTTGAGTCTGACGAAATTAGGGTCTGAGCTTCTGACCTCCAGACTCAAAGAGTGGAATTTGCTTGGAGAAGACTGCAAGAGCACTTTATACCGAAAGCGGCATGAAGAGTTTGCAAGGTTCTACGATGTCAATGGCCCTCTCTGTTATTGCAGCGAGGTTAATGGTCTATTCACAGCTATTGGGTTAACACATACCCTCAGAGTGGCGCCTGTTTATTGACAGTTCAACTCGGAGTTTAAAAGCTGTTCTACTCCACAATGGGAACAAATATCCATCTATACCAGTTGCACATTCTGTTCAAATGAAAGAGGACTATGAAAATGTCAAACAACTGCTCACCCCAATCAGGTATGAACAATATAACTGGGACGTGTGTGGTGATTTCAAAATGATTGGTTTCCTGTTAGGTTTACAAGGAGGGTTTACTAAATATCCATGTTTTCTTTGCCTGTGGGATAGCAGGGCTTCAACTGAGCACTATAAAACAGTTCAGTGGCCTCCACGTGAACGACTACAACCAGGAAAGTACAATGTACTCAGGGAACCTCTTGTGAAGCCTAACATAGTTCTGCTACCACCTCTCCATATTAAGTTGGGTCTAATTAAGCAGTTTGTAACTGCGTTAGATTTTGGAGGGGAAGT